>JAAGKR010001210.1:63266-136161 GCA_011419295.1 Clarias macrocephalus
TGTACCATGTCAGACCGCAAGACCCTACAGCGGATAGTGAGGACAGCTGAGAAGATCATCGGGGTCTCTCTCCCCTCTATCGAAAACATTTACACCACACGCTGCATCCGCAAAGTCACCAGCATTGTGGCTGACCTGACACACCCCTCACACACACTCTTCACCCTCCTGCCATCTGGAAAAAGGTACCGAAGCATTTGGGCCTCACATCCAGACTGAGAAACAGTTTTTATCCGCAAGCCATCCGTCTCCTAAACACAAAGGGACTGGACTGATACACACGCACGCACACACACGCACACACACAAATCACTCAGACGAACTAAAATAACATCTGGATTGAACTGATATACACACATGCACAATCACACTGATATACATCCATCTCAATCTGCTCATACCTATCTACCTGTGCTGCTCCTCGCAATTTTTTTGCACAATATTTATTGCTATTTGCACAAACTACTCTTGTCAATGTAAATTGTTTACTGCTGCTCTTCCCACTACCTCAATTCATCCTTCATCAAAAAGTACTGTTGTGTCTTACATTGTTGTGTCTGTCATGTACTTCTTTGTTTGCACATTTGCACGTGCACTTTGTCTATTGTGTATCTTTGTATAATATTGATAGTTCTTCTTTTAGAGTAACTTAATGTAAAATGTATGTTGTAAATTCATGTTGTTGCATGTATGTAGCACCCTGGTCCTGGAGGAACGTTGTTTCGTTTCACTGTGTACTAACTGTATATGGTTGGAATGACAATAAAAAGCCTACTTGACTACTACTTGACTTGATGTGTTTGGAATGTGAGAGGAAACCAGATGAAACCCAGCAAGCTGGTCAAGAACATGCAAATTCCACGCACACAGATCTAGACTCGAACCCTCAACCATGAAAACCCAGGATAACCACTACATCAACGTGCCACCATATACTTATATTATATTATATTATATTATATTATATTATATTATATTATATTATATTATATTTTATTATATTATATTATATTATATTATATTATATTATTAATTTTAAAAAATGCTATAGGTAATGTTTTGACCTATATTGTGCACTTGTTTGTAGGGCTTGAATTGGAAAAAGAACATTAGAATCTCCATGAAGCTTGTCAGCAAATGGAAGCATGAAGTTCTCTAAAATCTCCTGGTAAGTGCTGCATTGATTGTCGACTTGATAAAACACAGTGGACCAAATCCAGCAGATGACATGTCACCCCAGATTAACTGTGGAAACTTTACACTGGACTTCAAGCAACTTGGATGATGTGCATGTCCACTCTTTCTAGAGTGACCTTTATATACATAGACAGTACATACAGATGTACATAAATATGTACATCCCTGTAAGGTATGTAAAGTTAATTCTACTCTCTTCCTCATGGATTCGATATTAATATGTTACATCTTTGATGCTACCACCTTCCAGTCTCCTCTTGCATCTGTTCTTAAGGTGCTATCACTCCAATGCCCCCTTTCTCATTCTCTCTCTCTCTCTCTCTCTCTGTGCATGCGCTGGGTGTGAGGTAACGTGAGCAAGGCTGTTTGGCATCTTGCCAAGTTTTCTGGAAACTTGTTTATTATTTATTTATTTATTTATGTTTAATATTATTTATTTATTTTTCTTTAGTAAATGTCATAGTTTAAATAAAAATATTAATTTATAGTGAGAGAGAGTGGGCGGGGCACCATAGCCTCTGAGGCCGTTGTGGAGACTTTGTCTCTCCGGCATGGCGTTAGATGCATCCCGGAGGATGGCGTGCAGATTGAGGACGTCTTGTTTGCGATTGGGGATCAGATCGGGTGTGAGAACATCTACTCTGCCTTCCGGATGAATAAAGCCGTGGTGGTGTTTGTGAACAGGGTCGACCTCGCGAGCGCACTGACCAGGAGCTGCGGTTAAAGTCACCCCTCTGTCTGTCCTCACGGGGCAGGTGGTCATATCTAACGTGCCTCCGTTCATAAAGGACGAGGCGATATTGAAGGAGCTGGCCCATTTTGGGAAGTTTGTCGGCCCCATGAGAGCTATCCCGCTCGGGTGTAAGAGCTCCAACATGCGGCACATCCTGTCTTTCCGCCGGTAAGTTTTAATTGTTTTAAACAACGAAGAACAGACACTAAATGTGAATTTTAAATGTAAAGAGGGAGACAGCGGCTACACCGTCTTCGCCACCACGGCGCCACTAAGGTGCTTCGAGTGTGGGGACGTGGGACACAAAAGGCTGAGCTGTCCGCATGGAGCCGTGCATCCAGGGAGCTTGCACGGCGACACAGCGGCAGCGGCGCGGTGACAGTAAAGGAAGACAACGGGGAGGCAGAGCCCACAGTGGGCCGCAGAGTACACCACAGCCATGACTCAAACATTACACCCTGAACACACCACCACCACAGAGACACACACCTGGAGTGGATAATAAAGCTGACACTACTGTAAAAAGTGTGAGTACAGTAGTCACCGCTGATAGTAACCCCACCCCCAATGCTGATGCCGCTCTCAATGACTGCAATGGAGAGTCACAGAAGCAACAAACCAGCACACCACCACCCACACAAAAAGATAAACTGAAAAACACACCGACACCCAAAAACACACCGACACAGAAAAAAACACAGACACCAAAAGACAAGACCGCAGTTAAATTAAGAAAAAAAAGAGAAGAGAGAGTCACCACAGAACCAACCATAGAACCCATCACAGAACCCAGTATAGAACTCAACATCAAAAGGAAAACAAGCAGTTAACCTCTGAGTGCAGCAGCACAAGACAGTGAGGAAGCAGGGTGAAGCACAGAGCACACACACACACACACACACACACACACACACACACACACACACACACTCACACACACACACACACACACACACACAGAGATGCAGACATTGAAGAACAGTTAAACCACCTACAGTTACCTGACGTATAGTTAAAACGCTTTTAGAAAGGGCCTAGGTGGCAAAAAAAACAAAAACAGAAGCCCACTGTGATTCAGGAGAAAGACAGCAACTGAACAGGAATATAAACAAATGGACCTAAAAATTGAAAAGAATCGAGTACAGAATGTTGATACTTTAGTGTATGTATACATGTGTATGTGTGTATGTATGCGTGTATATGTGAATGTATATGTTTATAGGAATGTGTGTGTGTGTGTGTGTGTGTGTGTGTGTGTGTGTGTGTTTTACATACATGTTCACAAACACTTTTGTACATATGTTAATACATTAATATTTTTATTACATATTTATTACATATTTTATACATGAACATTTATGGATGAACATCTGTCTAACTTCCACTCTTTTGTTCTTCAGGGTTTCACTGTTTACAGTGTAGTAACAGATGTTGATGGTACAGGCATTTGGTCAAGCATATAAAACTTGATCTTTTACTGTTAATAAACCGAAAACTTTCTGACAGATAACATGTTTGTGTGCAAACTGACTGAGTCTCTCCTAGCTCCAGCAAGCTTATCGAAGCCCAGCGGACAGACAAAACGACTCGCTTATTCAACTACGCAACTTTAAAAGTTTACAATTACATTTTAAAATTGATCGAAGTAAAAATTATTGCTTGATGTATCCACTGCACCACAATATGATTACCGGCTGGTAACCCGGAAAAGAGGGACACATGCCATGTATCACATACTGTACATCTGTTACAAAAGTAGTATTAATTTTGTCAGCTATTTTCAATTTCACTCTTACATACACACATACATTCTAACAGCTCCGCGCTCAGTGAAAAGAGGAGGCGCGTGGCCGAGAGGTACAGAGCACGCGTTCAGCACCACGGACGGCTCCCCCAAACCCAGGAGAGGGGCGGGGCGCCCTAATTCGACACAGCCGGCAACAAGTTACCACTTACCATCCTGCTGTTGGCGGCTGGCTATAAAAAAAGCCGGGGACCGTCCGTTCGGGAAGATGTTAAATAGAACAAAGGTCGTTCACCTTTTCATCTCTTCCAGACTCTGACTGAGCGAGCATGAATACAGAGGAATGCAACTATCCACAATGCTACCAGCGAAACCCACACCTCAATGCTCCTGTGGCAGCTGAGTCTTGAGCCTGGCATCGACACCTAGGGTGCCTTATCTGCGCCAACCCTTCACCCCTGTAGGCCCAGTAAACCTATCTATAAAGGCTCCGAACAAGAGAATATGGTTTCATTTTTATGGTTTGTTTTTTTGGCTATTAGCACCTATTTAGTTTTTCAGACACTGGTCCGCGCTCAGGTGGATTGCCTCATGAGACTCACCATATGCTGCCTTCAACCTTCACACCTCACGACACAGGAAATCGTAGAAAAGGTCACGGCCAAATGGATGCTTCATTCCCTCCCCCATGAAGAGCAGCAAGTGAATAGTACCCTTCGGAAGTAGCCTTCCGAAAAACCTTCCAAGCTAAGTCCCCACGCGACGAGCCCATGCCCACTGAGACAGAACCGCCGAAAGCCGCATCCGAGCATGGATTCTCGGCTACTCAGCTAGGTGTAGCAGAAGCGAACCCGGCACCCCGCCAATGGGTCTCCATGCCCGCCCTGATTGATACAGGAAACGCGGTCACCCTGGTTCGACCCTTGATCATCCCGCCGGGAGCTTCGGCATGTGAGTCACTCCCCATCACATGTACCCACGGGGACCAGTGCGAGGTGCCTGTGGCTAAAATTGTAATCGATTTTGTGTGCACTGTGGGAAGAACACAGTGGTCACAGGTGTGATGATCAACCTACCGGTACCACTCATCCTTGGACAAGACTGGCTGGGGCTGAAGCCAACGCGAAAAACCAGGTGAAAAAAATCCAAAACACCCCGCCAATGGCAACTTGAAACAATTACAATTGCAAATGAAGCAATTACAGAAAGAAGATGAGCAGTTGAAACACTGTTGAAGACAGGTGCATGTGATAGAGGGAGAGATACAAAATCCTGAAAGTAAATCTATCTCCTACTTCTTAATACAAAAAAGGGTTGTTGTATTTCCATACAGAAAGACACGGAGATCCCCGAGATCTTTTAATAGTGCCACAAAGAAAAGTAGATACGGTGATGCACCTAGCACACACACACACCCTCGGAGGACATCTCAGAGCTAAAAACAGCTGAAAAAAATCAAAGATCGCTTCCACTGGCCGGGACTTGACGCAGAGAAAAGAATTTTTGCCAGCGATGTCCCGAATGCCAGAAAACCTTGCCACGAAAGCTGCCCCTGTCCCCCTCATTCTCTTACCCATAATAGGGGTACCGTTCAAGCTAATCAGGATGTATCTCGTCTGACCCCTTCTTAGGTCAGCTTAGGGCCATGGATATATATTAGTCATTGTTGATTATGCCACTCAATACCCTGAGGCTGTTGTGAGCATATTTTAATTAAATATACTTGTGCATGCAACAATATGATAGAAACTATTAATCTTAGTAAAAGAACATAGAGGTAAGGTAAGGAGACAGAGGTGATCCAAGGACAGTGTGATGTCACAGTAGCAAGAACATGCAGCATGGACTTAAATGAACTCTAGACAGATAGCCATCTTGGATGTGACAGGCTTAGTGGACAGTGTGTAGACCCTAGAGATGATGTAACCTTTGTACCCTGAGCATCCAAAAAGCACCTGATGTCCCTAGACATTATGTAATGTCAGCTGATGTGGTTTAGCCCCAGACATGAGGTAATCTACTTAGACATGGGGTGATCTTAACTATGAAGTAAGCTTAACTGTGATGTAACAGGGGCTGGATACATGTGCAGGCATGTCAAATGTAAAGGGACACAGACAAATAACCAAAAGACACACACTCAGCTTAATCAATAATATGTTTAATAAGATTAGGCACAAAATAAAATAGCATGTGCACCTACATAGTGAATAAAATAGAAATACAAAGTATGAGGCCCAACATAAAAAGTACAGTAAAATAAGGGTCCTGAGTAAACATCAAATAACAAAAGGGCATAAGAAATTAAATAGCAAGCCTTCTCTGACCCAGAACCACATTGATGGGAAGATCAGTGTGAGGAACAAAAACAGAAATACCATGATTCAAAAGTGGTATAGGTGCTTCAGGAAAATCAGTTTGGGTACCAACAGACACTTTAAAATCAGTCTGAGTACTGACACTTCTTAGACCGACAGGCCATAAGATAAGCTGGGCTGGAGTACTAGACCCTGGTCGCATGGGCCTGAAGGAATTTAAAGGGGAGCTATTTGCCTCCGGACACGGCCTCTTAGAAGGACCGGGCCCGGAGTCATCCTTCCTGACATAAGTAAGACTGTTCTTGTGTAGAAATTGTGTCAATGAACCATCAGACTCATTTTGGCAAAAACTCACTGAGGCTCGGTCCGCAACAGATTCAGTAGGAGTGTAATCCTCAAAGGAGTTGTGCTCTGGTCTGTCCTGGCTGTCCGAGTCATCCAAAGGGATGTATTCAGTGCTTGGGCAGTTGCGCTTAGCTATAAAAATAAAATAAATTACGTAAATACAACAAATTAGGAAAATAAGACAAATAATTAAAATGACTGCGAGAAAGATGCTTACCCATGGCCTGTCTCTTGAGAACTGTAGAGTAACCTGGAAGAACTAAGAATATATAGTAAAATAAGCGCCATCCCTATATTTTTTAATAAGAACAAACTTAGCGTAAAGATAATGGAAAATAATTTGCAAGAAAAATAGATTATAACGGGGAAAAGTATGGAGTCAGATGACGAGGTATATGGCGTAAGCAAATAAGATATGAGAAAATGTAATTACAATGGGTGACAATATTTGGAAAAAGTTGGATTACAATGGGTTAATAATTTGATAAGAATTAAGAAAAAATGTACAGGGGAGGGGGCTAGATGAGTACTCCTCCCCTTGCAAACTCTATAAAAGAAGTGCCTGTCACAGTCACAGTACAAGTCAGTCTGATTCTGGCAGTGCATGGGTGTACATCCTAGGCATTGCTAAGCTGGCTCACTTGGTTTTATTGTTGCAATAAATCCTGCCTTACAGATCTTCAAGGAGTCCGGAATCTTTCTTTGGTTTCTTTTAAAGTTAAAGTTTTGGTGTAATATTTGTAACTAAGGCAACTGTAACTAGTGTAGGAGAAAAATCTCCCACACTGTCCCGCTCAGAAAGGCCACCTCCAAAAACATTGCAAGGTACTTTTCTTCAGCCATGTCTGACTACCCAAAGAGCTGCTCACTGACCAAGGAACCCCTTCCATCTCCAAATAGATGTCCGACGTGTGTCGGCTGTTACAGGTCAAACAGATACGCACCTCCGTATATCATCCTCAGACTGACGGCTTAGTGGAGCGATTTAACCAGACTTTGAAAAGAATGCTCCGGTGAAGTTGGGGATGAAAGTGGACGAAATTGGGACCAGCTCAATCCCATGCTCTTTGTGGTGCGGGAAACCCCACAAGCTTCCACTGGATTTACACCCTTCAAGCTACTATTTGGGAGGAGACTGCGGTCTGCTGGACGTAGCCAAGGAAGGCTGGGAAGAACAGCCTTTACCTTACAGGTCAGTCATCAAATCAGATCAATGACAGACCAGGTCAACCTCAGGAATTCTGTCCAGGTGACCAATTGCTGCTGCTACTTCCCAGCTGTAACACCCGTGTAAGAGGAAAACCACTGAATTGTATCATATTAAAGAAATGGCTCAAACCCCTGCCCCGTGTTTCAGCCTTTGCCTCTGCAACGGATTGACGATTTGATCGACCACCTGGGAAAAGCCTGCTTCATTTCAATGTTAGACCTGACAAAAGGATACTGGCAGGTGGCCCTTACAGTTGAAGCAAAAGAAAATACGACTTTCAGCACAAACCTAGGACACTGGCAGTACCGACTTCTTCCGTTGCCTCCCGCTGCCACGGATTGCCCCCATTACGCAATGGACATATGACATAGAACAAAGAGGGATGTAAGAAATAGACATGGGAAAGTTCACACCATGTCAGGAAACCCACAAAGTGCCCACTTAATTTAAACCATGCTAACACTTTCCTGTCTCCTCTTGCATTTATTCTTAAGCTGCTAACACTCCAATGCTCTCTCTCTCTCCCTCTCTCTCTCTCTTGTAGAATTTACAAATACTGTGATTATCACTAAAATTGACAATAAACAAAAATAGTCAGTTCTATGAGAAATTCTCTTGAGTTTGCCTCATTCTTGTACACAATTCACTCTTCTGGTAGTAATCAGAAGAAGCCTTTAATATATTAACATTCCTTTTTTGAATTTTTCTTATGACGACTTCCTATCTCCCCTAGACATCAAGAGCAAGCGTAACAACTGCATGTCAGTGAATACCACTAGAGGGCACCAAAGCTCTGGTCCCAGAGACTCCATTTTGTTTCCTTTTGTTTTCTTTTGTAGTTTTTGTTGAACTGTATTCCCCAGAATGCACCTCGGTCAGGTGATGTTGGCGCTCACCTGAACCGAGGTAGCTCATTAGTTTTGTTATAAATGTTCCTGTGTTCAGTCAGTCCTTGTCTTGCATCTGTTTGTTTTGGGTTACTGTTGGATTTGGTTTGCTGTTAAGTTCTGTGTGTTCTTCTAGTTCTGTGTGTTCTTCTAGTTCTGTGTTTTCTCCTGGCTCTGTGTTCTCCTAGCCTTTGTCTGTCTCTTAGTCTGTATGTAACCCCTAGTCTGTGTAGCTCCTGGTTTAGTTTGTTTAGTTTTGTTCCTTTGTTTCCTAGCTCCATATGTCTCCTAGCCTGTGTTATCTCCTAGTCTGTGTGTAATGTCTAGTCTGTCATGTTTAGTTTGTCCCCTGTTTAAGTTCTATGTTTATTGTTGTTCATTCCCTGTTCCCATTGTTTCTTTGTTTCATTAAAAGACTTTAACCGCCATCACCTCTGCCACTATGCCTATCCTTCGTCCCTCGAACAGCACACGTAACACTGCATAGGAAACTAACACCAATTAAAACCAGTTCCTCAGACCTTAAAGCAAAACATCTCCCACCACACTTGACTAGGTGAGCAGAAAGTATTTTAATTCTGACTAATCAGTCTTCGTTTCAGGTATAGATGCATGAAGTGCCATGCTTATTCAAATATAATCAGCCATACATGCACAGTTTTGCCATGTGTGTTTCTAGCATTCACTATATATGTAAGTGATATGTTGTGAATATGAAAGTCAATGTCTAAACATCTTTATCCATGCTAAACTCTTCTTTGACCTTGTAGGGTTTCAGCTCTTTGTCATTGATTTTTATCGATCTTTATATTAAACTTTATCATCTATCCATCCAGCGATTCAGTGTATCTTACGAATTCTGTTTATGTTGTAAACAAACGTGGTGCAAGGGTGCTAAAGGAAAGTATCTATTTCTCCCTCCATCATCCTTCAGTAGATTGTCCCAATCTTCTCAACCTGGATGGCACATGCACACCTGGACAAAGTATGAGTGACCACACACAGCTTTCAAGTCATCATGTGGTTAAAGAATCCCACAAGGCTGATAACATCACATAGGCAAAACAACCACTGCTCATGGACATCCCAACTCAGTCCTGCCCACAGAGCTCATCACAGACAGACTGTAACCAAGATAACTTCCAGGAAAACAGCCAGGAAATTCAGGACAATATATTACAGCCACCGGAAAGACCAGAGCCCATCTAACCAGACATATTAGCTCTCTCTCCAGCATCTCCACTTCTAAGCTTCTCACAGAAAATGGAGGAAATGGAGTATACTGGGACTAAACTGTCCCAGTATTTTGCTGCAAGCCCCCAGATGCCAACTAAAAAACAGTGGGCTCCATTACCACCAAGGCCTGTGGCCCTAGCTCGTCCTCCTCCTTCTGTGAGAGCTCTCCGACCGCTGCCCCAACGCCAGGGCTCAAACCCCCCTCCTCCACCTAGGTGAAATAAAACAAACAGATAGCAGCTCTCAGTGATGTGTTGGGTCCCCGCTATGATAGCAGAAACATTCACAAATGTTTACAGAACAAGCAGGAACCCTGGAGCTTTCTCCATCTCTGTTTTATCATGTGATAGAAGCCTAAGGCCTTCTTAAGCCGTACAGCTGACCCATCTAATCTCCAACCTATTATGCATCAAACTAAGATTACCATGGGGACAAAAAGTAATGCCATCAAGTTTGCATTTTTAAATATTCGCTTGCTAAAAAATAAATCATTTTTAATCAATGTTTTGATCACCACAAACAAATTGGAGTTTGACTGTTTTTCTATAGCAGGGGACTTTAATATTCACATTTATAATGTAGAAATCAATACTACAAAATAAATACGTGTTTTAAACACTTTTGACCTGATTCAGCATGTGCATGGGCCCACACATAATCGTGGACACACTCTAGACTTACTCATCAATAATGGTCTAAACATGTCATCCATTGTTATTAATGACTTAGCACTATCTGATCACTTCTGTATTTTCTTTGATATATTATATATTATATATTATTTATATATATTATATATTATATATTGATATATTTGATAAATGCTCTATGACAGCAAATGAGTTTGCTTCCTTCTTTTCTGAGAAAATCAGTAATATTAGAAGGGATATTTACACATTAAGTTATGCGGAGGTCAAAAAAACTCAAACACAGCCTCAAAAACAGTTCTTATGTCTGTCTTTCAAGCAATTGATAGCAAAATCTTGGAAGAAATAATACAGCACCTCAAATCATCAACCTGCGACGTTGATACACTTCCCACATCCTTTTTCAAAAGTGTGTTTGACTGTTTAGAAGCAAATCTTTTAGAAGTGGTGAACACCTCACTTCTTTCTAGGACTTTTCCGAACTCTCTGAAAACTGCAGTTGTTAAGCCACTTCTGAAAAAGAGTAATTTTGATAATTCCGTATTAAATAATTACAGACCAATATCAAATCTTCCTTTTATAGGTAAGATTATTGAAAAGGTTGTTTTTAATCAGCTGAACAACCACTTAAACTCAAATGGATACCTGGAGAGCTTTCAATCTCTTTCCGAGTACTGTGTACTCTGTACTGTGAGCTTTCCGAGTGCATCACAGTGCAGAGAGAGTGCTCATAAAGATAAAAGATATTCGTTTAAATTCTGATTCTGGCAAAATACTAAGATAAAGGTTTTTGTACTTTCCTAGCTCTGAGAAGTTTCCTAAATCACTTTTAAGCTAAGATAGGCACTCTCTGAGAGAATTCTAAGAAGCTTTGTGAATACGGGCCCAGTTCTTTGCTGCTGTAGAATAAGTCATACTCTGTCCAAGTAGTGGTGAAGAAATAAACTCAAACATGCCTGAAAGGGCGGTATTGGTAAAGTTCTTGAGGTTGGTTAAATAAAAAACATGTACAAAACAAAATTGTAATAAGCTAATCCTAATAGCCCTACACAGGCTGTATTATGTATGTCTCAGTAACAATAAATAAGATACACTCATTATTTAATTATCAGGAGTGAAACATGCCCTGAAAATTGGATGAAAAACAACCCCGAAAGAAGTGATGGAAATTCATAACCGCGTGACAATCAGCATTGGGCTTTTGGAACCGCTCATTGTGACTTGGCAGAAAGGCTAAATATAACACTGACTGAACTACTTTTTCAACAGGCTGAACTAGACTTGGAAGGAGGTACATTGGAACCTCCTATGTGCAGCGATTTTCTATGATGTGATATTTTTTCTGGAACATTGTCCATGTCTATTTCTATCTTTGTGTGCAGGATTAGGCTAATGTTCGGATAACCTAAAGGGGGCTTTGTGAAGGCTATAAAATCGTACTCGCTCAGACCCTCAATGGAACATTTAAATGCCACCCTTAAAGCAGTAGCTGAGTCGTGTATCAATCCCACCTGTAACAGTAGCCTCTCACTGACTAACCTCACCCAAGAAGAATTTGTCCAACCCAGTGAAACTGTCATTGACTGATGGTGTAGGTATAACAATAGCGACTGAGCATGCAGGATCAACTTAGATGCAGTACGATCGTTCTTGCAATCAGAACAACTGAAACTAAAAGGCTTCAAAGCAATCCTGCACACTAGTTTTAAGTTTCCCAGCCTGCTCATAAAAAGTCAAGTCATAAAAAAGTCAAAACAATATGTTGTATCGAAGAAATACTACAGTGATGGTAATTTCCACATCTGTGTATTTTATACAACAAACATGAAAAATCTGAACCACAGCTACTGATATTTACTGTACAATGAGAAAAACAAAAACAAAAAAACATTGAAGTTGAACATTGAAACAAGTTCACTAGCTGACAATTTTATTTGTACAAAGAATTAACTATTATACAGTATATCCTATCTCTGTTTGTATCTGTTTATTGTTATTAAAAAATAAATTCAAAGACAGCAAATATTTAAATATAGAAATAACTGGAAACTAGACTTTCAGAATAAAACATTAAAATAACAAAACAAAAAAAGACTCTCTAAAAATGCTATGTTGTTTCTGTAAACACATTGTTGGGTTGGATCATGCTGGGTCAAATGAGATGTAGTGGGTCATTTACAAGTGAACACCTGGTTGGTTATTTTGACTCAACAACTGGTTTATTCTTTATCTGGTTTCTCTAAACGGCAGCCTGCAAAATGTTCGAAATATTATTGTTATTGTGTTACAAGTGTAGTTTTAAGAGTTGTTTAGGCGAGAATACATGTGTGTACAGCTCAAAACCTCCATCAGTTATTAAAGATTTAACTATTTAGAAAAAATGCTTCAACGATTTCTGAGATTTGAGCTTCAGGAAATCTCCCGGCGATCTGATCTGGTCAAATCAGCGCTCAGCTGCATGCATAAAGTTACAGAATGCGTCAGGGGAAAAACAGCAAGGAGACTGACTCTGGCTCCATTTTAATATCTCATTGATAAATTAGTGATTTCTTTGATTTCAGCTGTAGTGATGAAGATAATCATGTCATCTCGTCGTCTCCGCAGCAGTGGGTGCACCAATAATTCATGCTTCATACAAATAACATACTCTAAAATTTGTTTTCCATCCAGTTATATCCAATTAAAGGTTTTCTTGTCATTGAACTACACAAAGCAGTGTCTTCCCACCTGGGAGTTTCTCCAGCATCCTGTATATCAGATTGATGGACATGAGTCCTCATCTGTTACATTTTTGAGGACAACAGTTTTATCAGCCCAAATGTAATCAATAATATATAAAAATATATTGTTCTTGTTTTTAATATTATTTTGAAGTAAATAAAACAGTATTAGCTAAAATAAAATAAAAATTTAATGGTTTAAATAGGTAAAATAAAGTCATGTGAGCATTTTAAGATTTGTATCGAAAATTTCTAACAAAAAAGTGGCAGCTGGCACGTCTAAAATGATTTTCTAAACTTTGGTTATTGTTGTTTACTTCCACTTAATTTCCTACCTAGTCTAATCAGCGCTCAACCGCACACAAAGTTTTCCAGAGGAATTTTGTTGTATTAAATAATATTTATGGAGTATAATCAGGACCTCTTATTCCTATTTATCCTGGGTTGTTGTTGTTGTTACTGTGTATGCTGTACAATGTCAGTCTACATTCAAATGCAAATAATTCACCCTCCCCAGGTGTGAATCATCTGTTCTCATCTATACATTCAGAGAAATGGAAACGCACGCCTCCCCACTTTAAGACTTTCTTGGATCTGAGGCTCTTCTGAAGACCTGCAGCGCTTCAGGCCTCTTTTTAAATTTCATCTTCTGGACTCTAGATTCTAAAATTTACATTGTTACCGTTTTCCCTGGAATGGAAGAAATTGAGATTTTCCTTATCATAACATGAATTGTATTGTTTTAATCACTCTATACACAATTTTCTTTGGTATCTTTATAAAATATTGTATACAATATTGGTACAGCGCAACAGGGGTCATTGTTTATTTGAAAAAATGATGATAAAAAACAGCCTACTGCATTTCATTCTCATAATAACGTAAAACGCCAGCGGGGCTGAATGACAACATCTGCTGACGCAGTAGCACGTCCTGACAATGTTTTAATTTTATGGTCATTTAGTTTAATTTATTTCAGTTAATAAATCTACTACAAACATAAAGAATACAAAATATAAGATGACACAAAACCCTACATGTGTAGTTTTTCTATTTACACACACATGATGAAATCTAAAGGCTCACTGTGTTAACATTTACTTTACTTAAATTTGATACTAATAAAATTTTAGTACTGTGATTATTTGTTTAACTACAATGTTACACTTGATTTTATCCGCTACTACGTGCAGCTCTAAAGGAGCTACGACTCATTAATCCTTGAGAGAATGAACTAAGGCCTGAGGCATCGGTCTATAGTTATACAGCGCCACTCAGCGGTAAAAGCCAGCAAATGTACAAACGCAAATGCCGTTGCTGTGACACGCGATGGTAAAAGTAGAATACCGCTTGTCTACCATCTGTACGTACCTCGCTGAGAACTGGGAGGGGACCTGTGCCTTAGCAAAAATTAATGGGTCACTGATTTTAGTATCCCCTAATGTACATGTGTAGCACTGCCACATAAGGGGCAATTGTATAGAGGGGTAAGCAAGCCGGCTTAATATGAAAGAAGCTGCAGCACCTTATGCAATGTCCCTCCTTCGGTTTATTTGCCGTGATGTATAAAATGTGTATTGGTTCCCGCTCCTACTCTCGCGAGACTGTGTTGCCCGGCGGCACGGGAAGAAGGTGACGCACGTGGTCACGTGACCCGGACATAAAGCCGGCCCGGGAAAGCATGAGAGGGAGGAGAGAGTTATGGAGATACAGCACTCTGATTATAACATTTACACGGAGTTGCTCACGAGACTGACGAAGGCTGTTTCTTGCGGGTTTGTCTTACCATCCAGATTAACAATCTTATCATTTTGATTCATACACACTGCATACAGACTTACTTCTTTTTATTGTGTAAAGCTGCTTTGCGACAATGTCAATTGTTAAAAGCGCTATATAAATAAAATTGACTTGACTTGATTGACTTAACACTGACTGGACTGCTTCGCCTCGGTACTCGCACTCCGACATCGGCCTCCCGGTTATTTTCCATCAGACCGATCCATCTCCCTCAGACACTCTTACAATAACACGGACTTTGGACATTCTACATATTCACACACACTCCGGTTTCATTGTATATATTTTGTAAATATTGTTTTCTTTATTGTTTTTGTTGGATTGGTGCACCTTTTTGTTTCATTTTTGTATAATACACTTGTGGTTTGTTTGAATTGGTCTTGGGTTTGTGATTCTTGCTCACTGAGTTTTAAAGCACTCCGTCACGAAGACAAAGATCTCTCCTTTTGTGTAGCATCGGGTATTTATATTATATCTGAGCGTTACATAGTGGTGGCCCGTACGGGGATCTTTTTTTTGTGTGTCGCGTGTGTTTTTAAACTAATGAGCAGGATAAATGTCAATGCTAGTTTTGTGAACATGACTGACTCAGGCAGATTAAGGTATGTACAGGCTAACAAGGAGGCGGTAGATTGTTCTGTAGGCCCTTCTGTACCATCGTTAAGTTCATTGTACATATCTAGCAAACAGCCTGCCATTACGGACTGTCTTCTGCGGAGAGACGTGATGTGGGAGAAGCAGCTGAAGAAGCTACGTCTCACTAGCTGTCTCGCTTTTCGCCAGCCACAGGCCTGCTTCCCTATACCATCACCCATTTCTGCACAGCCCACGCCTAACACTCCAGTCATGGCACCCCTAAAAAAGGTACCACTCCCAGGAAGCCAGGTCTCCTTGGAGGTTCAGCCGTCAGTTGCAGTCCTTCCATCCAAGCTGCAGTCATCATCAGAGCTGACGGTTACATCCTCCTTTCCTCCACGACCACTCACCCACAGGGAATCTCCACGTTGCGGAGACTCCATAAAGATGGCGGTCAGAGCGCAGGACAAGAGAAGGGGTGACATACTGAACAATATGGACCCTAGCGTGGCGGGCTCTCTCAGGAGCACCGGGAGTACAGTGGAACAGCAGGTGAAGGGGGGATCGAACACGGAAAAGAGCAGCACAGTCGACAAGGATGACAGGCGGAAGCGGAAGGCTCAGCCTAGCAAGGAGGTGATGAAGAAAGAATCTGAACAGGCTTCGTCGTCTCCACCCCTAGCTGGACTCGCTGTTGCACAGCCCCAATCAGAGGTCTATCATCTCGACTATGTTCTGCCACCTAAGCTGAATCCTCCACTGCTTACCCAGTTTTCCGCTGACCTGCCCTGTGACCTGGAGAAGATCGAACAAGCCCAGCTCGAGGACCGCCAAGTAGCTCAACTGGCTGCTGGGGAGTACGAGGGGAAAACTCCGAACCAGAAAAGCTCCTTTGTCCATCATCGGGGGGCGCTTTTTCGAAGAGCTACAGTGAGGCAAGGGGAAAGGCTCCAACTGCTGCTCCCACAATCTTTAACCCAGCCATTCTTACGCCATTACCATACTCCTCCATCAGGCGGACACAGGGGGAGACTAAAAACCCTGTTGGGGGTGCTAGAGAACGTCTCGTGGCCCACAGTGCGCAAGGATGTCTGGGAATTCGTCAGATCCTGTAAAATCTGCCAGAACACCAACAGCCATAAGCAGACCAGTGACGACCGGAATTCAGCTGTGCACGTAGCTCCACCCAACCAGAAACCCCGGGGCTAACATCAGCGGAGCTATCATGGGGCAGGCCACTCAAGGGACCACTGGCGCAATGCACTGACTGACCACTCACGCCGGACCAAGCAACAACTTCTTTCTGGCATAACCCACGGGACACAGCGGAGGAAGGCACTCAACATCAAAAACGTCAGAAAGCCGAACAAGACAGTTCCAGCATTTCCCAGTGGTACAGAGCGCTCGTGCTACTGGGTGAACTGGTTTGGCCAAACGACGCTCCCAGGCTCCTCTGCACATCAAAAATTTATTGCTAAGCTAGCGCCCTAGTGTGGGGACCCAGCAGCAATTAAAAATTATAAAAGGGCCAATAAAGTACACAATCATAGGGCAACCCACAATAACCTGGAATGAGATGTGTTTTTTTAAGTGTTAAGACAGACACTCTCCTCATATGCCGGAAGCTGGGGGGGGTCTATGTAGCACTGCCACATAAGGAGCAATTAAGTCGGCTTAATATGAAAGAAGCTGCAGCACCTTATGCAATGTGCCTCCTTCGGTTTATTTGCCGTGATGTATAAAATGTGTATTGGTTCCCGCTTCTACTCTCGCGAGACTGTGTTGCCCGGCGGCACGGGAAGAAGGTGACGCACGTGGTCACATGACCCGGACATAAAGCCTGGGAAAGCATGAGAGGGAGGAGAGAGTTATGGAGATACAGCACGCTAATTATAACATTTACACGGAGTTGCTCACGAGACTGACGAAGGCTGTTTCTTGCGGGTTTGTCTTACCATCCAGATTAACACCGACTGGACTGCTTCGCCTCGGTACTCGCACTCTGACATCGGCCTCACAGTTATTTACCATCATTTCCGGTGAGACCGATCCATCTCCCTCAGACACTCTTACAATAACATGGACTTTGGACATTCTACATATTCACACACACTCCGGTTTTCATTGTATATATTTTGTAAATATTGTTTTCTTTATTGTTTTTGTTGGATTGGTGCACCTTTTTGTTTCATTTTTGTATAATACACTTGTGGTTTGTTTGAATTGGTCTTGGGTTTGTGATTCTTGCTCACTGAGTTTTAAAGCACTCCGTCACGAAGACAAAGATCTCTCCTTTTGTGTAGCATCGGGTATTTATATTATATCTGAGCGTTACACATGGAGGATCTCATCACCACAGTTTGCGTAAATAAACAAATGATAATAGTTACTCTCCTCCTGAATACCAATTAGAATCTAAGTTTTCTAACTTTTTGGGACGCTTTTTTCCCCCAAGATATGGTACGACACAGGTATGGAATCAGATTGAAGTAACACATTATTGACTTGCGACTGAAGTTATCGAATTTAAGTAATACTATTGGCAGCAGAGATCTCCAAAATCCAGACAGGCCAGCATTCAAGTTACTACCAGCTACAGTGGGTGTATTAAAGTGTTGGTGAATTAAAGACTTTGCTGGACACTGGGCAGCCAGGACTGGAGTTGAAGAGCCTTAGTCAACAGAATTCTGTGAAGGAAGGACACATAAAACAAACAGGATAAAACTGATACTATATTTATTACAAACTCTGTTTTTCTCAAATTGAGACCTCATTTGTAAGTTGCTGCTGATGTAAATGTCCAAAATATAAAACACCACAAATAAGTGTTAATTATCCAACATATAAACAAAAATTTAACACAAACAGAAAAGTTTTGTACTTTATAACTGTACTTCATGACTTTTAAATATGCCAGGCACATACGGTTGGTCAGGAAACTCTTGAAGTCAGATGTAGACAGAGGACACTTTTCAGTCACAAACTGCTGTGAAAAAATAGAGAGATAGATATTCAATTAAAATCCATGATACTTAATTTATCAAATTACATATACTTAAAATACCAGTAAAGTAGCATTACTCATTATGCAAAAACTTCCTGTATTTTTAATCACACTTAAAATACTGATGGATACCATATGTATGTGCTTAATCTGCGGGTCGATTCTGGTTTCGAATGCAAGGTGTACGGATGAACAAGCCCCAGAATGTGCCATAAATCTATTACATCCCAGGGCCCATTCAAGCAGACTGCATGATGCCATGTCCTAAGCTTATCAGTCCTCTGAGACAATGCAGCCTCTCTGACATCAGGAAGCAGTAAACTTCAAGCCTGAAATATTAGTAGCATGAACTGAGCTTGTGAATAATGTATTTATAAAAAGGTATTGAAATTCCCAGATAGATGAGTCCGGCGTGACAACCATGTGAGGCGTTACTAAGCCCGCAACCACATCCGATTGGAACAAACAACTGTGGGATGGACCGACAACAAATTAAAACCCCATGGTCCAAGCACATCGGCACGTCATCCAGCGGCTGAATGTCAACTACACGTCTGAAGCAAATTCTTTCGTCGCTCGTCCACCATCGACAGGCAGGCAAACTGCTCATCCGCTTTCTGCATCTTCAAGAAATTTTTTGCCAGAACTCAAAAGTTCCACAACGAAGAATTCACTAGAAGAAGTGGCAGAGCTCCTCCGTCAGTAACCAAGCAACCAACGCATCAGCAAAGGGCTTTCCCAAGAGACGTCATCACAGCACTAGAGCACAAGCCAATCAGCAACGCTGTGATTCCCTAACACAGAAGGTGAATCACTGAAGAAGACTGCAGTCTGCTCTTGTGACTTTCTTAGGTCTAGTGAACAGTACTAGAAAACTTCATTAATCTTCATCTTTTCTACTGTTTGTGTGTACGTGTCTGTGTGTGTGTGTTTAATAGCATAGTTTCATGTATCGTAGTTTAGTCAAATAAAAAAAAATTTGGGAGGGGGGGATTTTTCCCCGATTTTCTCCCTAATTTAGTCATGTCCAATCCCCCCCCCCAATCACTAGGGGGCTTCCACATTAAGGCTACTACTACCACTGAGCCGGGAGGGCCGAAGACTATCACTTGTTTCCTCCGAACCACGTGATGCCAGCCGACACGCACCATTGGGGGCGGAGTAGCACACTCGGAGGACAGCGCTATCTGCTCCTTCTGTTGCGCCAGCTCACAGACGCCCCTGACTGGCAGGACTCTGCAATTCATCTGATCACTCTTTATAACATTCTGGAGTATATGCATATTGCTATTATAAAAACTTAAGCAGCAACTTTTTTTTATGTAATTCTTAAAACTTTTGGCCACGACTTTACTTTGTTCCCATCACTTCACAACTCAGAACAGACCGAAACCAGAATCTACCCGCAGATTAAGCACATACATATGGTATCCATCAGTATTTTAAGTGTGATTAAAAATACAGGAAGTATCTTAACACAAAATAACATGACTAAACATCGCTAAATAGCAGGTGACATTTATACTCAGTATTTTGTTTCTATTTAGAAAGATGGGAATTAATTCCTGCTTACCTCTTCAAGATGCCCGCTGTAACAAACACGCTACTATTATTGAAAATAATAACTTGCCGTTAACAGAATCAGGGTTGGATAAGGACCACCAGAAAGCAATTTTTACGTAATCAAAAGTGTATATACATTTATTTACAGTGTCACACCATTCACTCCCCGTGCCTTCCCACTCATACACACATACACACTCAGAGTCTGTGAGCTCTTTCTCCCACAAGTCTAAAAATAAATAAGCTCGGAGACCGTCCCGCTCCGCGCCAGACGTCCTCCACGAGCGACGTCCCCTTTAATGGTGAAGGTAATCCCGGAGGAACCGCAGTCACTCGCGCCGACTCCCGGGACACACACACACACAAAACAAGAACACAACAAAAAAAGAAAACCCTCCTGCATAACCACAGCAGGAGGGATGCCGTGGAATGCAAAATAAGCAAAGCCAAGTATGACATACATGCCTCGGCAGGCTTTACACAAACACATTTTTAAATCCATAAAATACTCACATGCATGTCGGACAAGGCTATCCCGCACTCGGGTTTACAATTAGCTGCTTTAGCTTTTAGCTTTGGCTGGGGTAATGGCTGCTGTTACCTAACCCAGCCTTTCTTCTTCTTTTATTGAATTAAGGTAAATGGCTCCCACAGCGCCCCCACTGGCCAGGAGCCCGTAACTAGGGAACTGCCTGTTACACCGCCAAACGTTTGTCTTCTCAACAAACTGTGTTCTCTTCTCGCAATGACTTCTCGAGATGCTTGCTTTGATATTTCCAGTTTTCGCATCGTGACCAGATCTCCTTGGTTTAGCTCAACATGATTGAATCTAATACATGTTAAGTTGTTGAAACTCACGCGAATACAGCATGATTTAATCATGTTCATCTTGGAAACATAAATTATTGTGTACAAAAAACATATTATTGTACATTTTAGTACATGTAACAGGTAGCTGTCACGAACTGGTATGACAGGCAGTTCGGGCAGGTGTTATTGCCATGGGCAGAGAAGTCAAGCATAGGCGACCTTATTAAGCATTTCAGACCATATTAAGCATTTCAGCCCCTGTAGGACTGACACGAAAGCTTAGGACTGACATGAAGGCTTAGGACTGGACGGGACAGGAATACAAGAGACTGGAAGGGGAACACTAGAGGCGGGAAGGGGAACACTGGAAGCTAAGGGAGCACACCGGAGGCTAAGGGAGCACACCGGAGGCTTAGGGAGCACACCGGAGGCTTAGGGAGCACACCGGAGGCTAGGGAAGCACACTGGAGCCTAAGGGAACACACTAGAGGCTACAAAACAAAGGGAAACACAAACCCAGCACAATACTTAAATAAACTCAGAATAAAACAAAACAGTACACTTACACAAACACTACAAAACAGAGCCCCTATAAACAAACCAAAGTAACACAAAATATAATAAAATCAAAACCAAATCAAAACACATGCCCACTGACAGTAATAATGCTCAACCCAGTTTCCCAGAACAACCAGCTATTTATAACAATAATAATGAGCTACCCGAGTTCAGGTGAGCACCTGCATCACCTGACCGAGGTGCCTTCTGGGAAACTGAGTCGACTAACAAAAAACTACAAAACAAACATGCGCACACAGTGACCTCAAATGGTAGTCCCTTACAGTAGCCAGTTTCCTTTTTTTGAGTGTATCGTACAAAATCGTATGGCACTGGATATCATGTTGGCTAAAGAGGGAGGTGTCTGTCAAATAGTAGGAGAAACATGTTGTACTTATATCCCTGTGAATGATTATGAACATGGAGAAAGTTCGACAGCATTAGAGAAAATGTGTGAGGGCGCTGGTGACTTTTGAGGATGAAAATGGACAAGTTGGTTGGGGTCTTTGGTATACTCTGTTTGGACAGTGGGCCCCTTATTTGTCTTTAGTAGTGCCTGTCTTGATTATGCTCTTGATTTCATATCAAACCAGTTGACACGGTACCACCGGGTGCCTACCACTGAATATTACCCCGTGTACACCAAGTGATCTGTTTATTCAATTAAGTTTTCTTATGAATAAAAGGGGGCAATTGTAAGAATTATTGCATATATGTTAACCTGTTTTATTACCCAAATGTAATTATGCTACAGTAGGTAGTCAACCGGAATAATGATTTAACCTCCTCTCCTCATGGCGGCAACATTCGGGTTTGTGCGTTTGCTGGCTTTTACCGCTGAGTAGCGCTGTATAACTATAGACCGATGCCTCAGGCCTCCTTTAGAGCTGCACGTAGCGGATAAAATTTAGTGAAACATTGTAGTTAAATAAATTTATAATCACAGTACAAATTTAGAATTTAAATTAGATTAAATCTTATTAGGATCGAATTTAAGCAAAGTAAACGTTAACACAGTGATCATGTGTAATTAGAAAAGCTATGCATGTAGGATTTTGTGTCATATTATATTTTGTGTTCTTTAAATTTGTAGTAGATTTATTAACTGAAATAAATGAAACTGAACGACCATTAATAGGGCTTTGCAGCTTTTTTATCTTTTAGCTGACTTACTTCCCCCTATATAACATGGCCCCTTATGTGGCAGTGCTAGGGATAAAATTACATTTTATCTGAGCATTACATAGTGGTGACCTGTACGGGGATCTTTTTTGTGTGTGTTGCGGGTGTTTTGAAACAGGATGAATGTCGATGCTAAGCTTGTAAACAAGGCTGACTCAGGCAGGCTATTAAGTTCTTTGTATATGTTTAACCAACAAACTGATGATGATTATGATTGTGTGGCTAGTTTAGATGTGGTGCAAGCTTTGCAGACTGAAGTAAAAACTTGTAAGGTGGAGTTATTGGCTCTTACTAAGAACGTTAACAAGTTAGAGCTGGCGTTTAAAGAATCCAATAATAGTGCTGTTAATAGGGAATTTAATTTTCATCAGGCAGTGGATGCTAGCTTAGCAAGGTTGGAGAACTATGTTCAGGAGACCCTGGAAAAGCTGGAGAGAGCGATTACAGACTGTTTTCTGCGGAGAGACGCGATGTGGGAGAAGCAGATGCGAAAGCTGGGTCTCCCGGGCCGCCCTACTCTTCGCTGTCCACTGGCCTTCACCCCTACACCGTCAACTCCGTCTGCACAGCACACGTCTAGCACCCCAGTCATGGCACCCCTGAGAAAGGTACATCTCCCAGTAAGTCATGACGCATGTGATGTCAACCCATCTGTTACAGTTCACAGATCCAAGTCATCAGAGCGGGCGGCTAAAATGTTTGTGCTAAAAGGAGCTAAAATGTTTGTGCTAAATAACATCATAGATAGCAGTGTCATAAGCTAACCAAAAACTGAACCAGATAGCTACCGTAAGCTAAATGTATCCAAAACAATAAAATAAATTGGAATATTTACACCACAGCTGATACTGACGACCATCACATAAGGCATTAGCTTTAGCCAACGGGAGCTATCAGGTTTGTGCTAAGCTATATAAGGAAGTATGGTAGCCCGAATAGCAGTGTTTTCTACGTGCTACCCTAAACTATGTATGTAAAAATAAAATAATATGAGATTTATATTATCAGAATAAGAATTATATGAGACTTAATAACTCACCCATGGTAGCAGCTTGCTGGATTCTCGTCCTCCGATCGAGCAAATATCTCTTTAAAACTCACCCATTTCAGTGTTGTTCTGAATAAAAGATAAACTCCTCACACCGTCCAGAACATTCTATAGAGCTTCAGAAACGTGTACAGTGTATCACATCTTCCACACGTGCAGGAAACTTACTGAATCTGTATGTATGTATGGTTTGTGTGTGGCGTGGTCTTGTATGTAGCGTGCTTCTACAGCTGTTTTCCCTGTGAATAGCATGTGGGCGTGTCCTGCCACCGGTCATTATCAGATAATGAAGTGCGACGGAAAGACTGTGCCTCTCCTCGGATTCATACGGATTACATAAAATGAGAATATGTAATTTTTATTTAACTTGCTTTATTTAAAAGTAGACCCTTTAAGCTTTAAATAGTTATATTTCTCATGTCAGTGTGTGAAGTATTCGCGGAGTTTCAGTTCATTTTAGTGACGGGTTTCAGAAAAATATTCATGGAGACTGAGACATCTGAAAGCGCACCCTGTTTATTTTATTTATTTTACAAAAGCACAATGTTTTGTTCATATAGTGAGTATACATAAGTAAAAGTAGACCCTTTGCAGATTTAAATGATGTACTACACTTGTACATATGACGGAGCATTTTATGTTCTTTTTATGGTTACCAGAAAAAAATGCACTTGGACCTGCCAGTAGGTCCGCCGACTCCTAAGTTATTAATAAATAAATACACCCGTTGCGCTGTACTACCACTGGCAAAACCTTATGCAATACAAGTGAAACATTAAATGAATTTTCAATCACAGTACTAAAATTACAGTACAAATTTAGAATTTAAATTAAATATAGGCTTTTCTTATTTGCATCGAATTTAAGCAAAGTAAATGTATACCTTTATATCTAGCCTTTAGATTATATCATGTGTAACACTAGCATATAGCCAGAAAACAGACTCTGGATGTTATGTCGCTGCACGAGGAGGTGGATGGAGATACAGGGTGAACAAAACAAATGGTTTATTTAGAACAAAACCACGTGTCCAAACAAACAAAACTATAATGAAATGGCGTAAATGATGACTCAGACACATCGACCTCCTCGATAAAGGGCTTCCCAGGGTCGGGTATTCTTAAAATAGGTGCAGTGGTAAAAGCTATTTTGAGATGTTGAAATGCCATTCGCATTTACGGTGAGAAATTGTTCAGGCGTTTCAGTTTCCCTTTTAACAGTGATGTGAGCGGTGCTGCCACCATACTGAAGCACAGAATAAATCGCTGATAGAAATTGCCGAACCCAATAAAACTCTGTAGTGCCTTGACTGACTTGGGTTCCGGCCGTTGTTGCACCGGCGCGACCGTGGTCACCTCTATCTCGACCCCCTGTGGGCCATTGCTGAGGAATGCAATTTCCCTCTTGTGGAACTTGTATTTCTCTGCCTTCGCATAGAGCCCAGACGAAGAAGGACGGTGGATTGGTAGTGTCCAGATATCATGCTAAATGCAGTCTTTGATGTCGAGTTTTGTGAAGATGGTAGCGCCTCGGAGCTGGTCGATAGCGGCCGGCACCAGCGGCAGTGGGTGCTTGTATTTTACTGTAACCACATTGAGACCGCGGTAATCATTACAGGGTCGTAACCCCCCCACATTTTTCCTCGATAAAAAAGAAACCTGCCGAAGCAGGAGACGTGGACCTGCTGATGAGCCTTTGCTGGAGAGCCTCGCTCCGTATTCCTCCATGGCCCGGGTTTCCTCCGCGGACAATGGATAAACGCGCGAGCAAGGCAGTGTTTTCCCCGGCTAGATCTCTATCGCGCAGTCCCACGGACTGTGAGGGGGAAGTCGTGCTGCTGCCCTACTGCTAAACACATCCTTGAAATTCCCGTACTCGGATGGATACTTGGGCGCTTGGACTCTCAATGTTTGTTGTCTGGACCGTCATTGCCGAGGGTATGCATACTTTGATGCATCTAGGTGCCCAGGATATGATGCGTGAGTTAGCCCAATCAAAATTATGATTGTGGGAGCTGAGCCAGGGTAGACCTAGCACGACAGACTGTCTAACCAAGGAAGCACAAAGAATTTTAATTCCTCAGTGTGACCGGGAAAAGTTAATCGCAAGGGCGCTGACATTAGTTCAAGAGGTGATTGTTTTAGTTTCCGACCATCCAGAGCCTTAACTGAAATCGGACATGGAAGCTTTGACACAGGAGCTCACAACAAGGAAATGACAGAGGACGAGATGAAATTTCCAGACGATCCGGAATCTATAAGAGGACAAACAGACAAATTGAGATTATTATAAGAAATTTGTGCTTTTAAACAGAAAGGGTGATGAGTGCGAGGTGGTGTGTGTCGTGTTACTTTTATTGACTATAGCCGGTTTTATGTCGTCCCCCCCCCCCCCCACACACACAGTATAGACACAGCCCGATGTCATTCTCCACTGTCTTCCTTGGGCGAAAGGCATAAAGTGCTCACGTCCATGGGTTCTGGAGGGGTCCCTTCGCGAAGTTCTGGAGGAGGTTTGCTGAGGCTGCCATGGCGGCTGAACTCCGGTTGTTTCACCGGCAGTCTAGATGGGAGATAGCCAGATCGATGCATTTGTCGAGTGACATGCCGGTATTCCAGCAAGTGAGTTCTAGTTGGACTTCCGACTGAAGTCCATCTCAGAACCTGGCTAAAACGCTCTTGTTGCACCAGCCACTCTCCGCGGCTAACACCCAGAACTTCCCCGCATAATCCGCGACTGTGGTGTTTCCTTGGTGCAGCCTCAGCAGCTGTTGTTCCCCCGACTTGCCGACTTGTGATAAGGATGATCGAACACAGCGCGACGGGCCTTGATGAACCTCTGGATGTGATGACCTCGTCTGCGCTCGAAACCACTGTCGCCCAGTCCATTGCTGGCCCGGTGAGCTGTTGAGTGACGAAGGTGATTTTCTGTCACTCTGCCATCCCCGGATATTCCACTAAATACAGCTCACAGGCCAGGAGGAAACGTTTGCACCCCTCCAGATTTGGAGGAGCGGGGCATGGTGATGAAGGTGCGTAGTATCGGCATGGAGAGGTAGATGGAGACCGTGCTGTCACGAGCTGACTCACGCTGTATGCTAGGTCATTCACAGCTTGTGCCAGGCTGCCGATCTCCTGTTGCTGACCACGGAGATAGTCGTGCATTGGCGAGTTCTCTTCAGATAGGGGGGGTCCCTGCTGCGACCTGAAAGGTCTGTTCATCTGTCATGTTGCTGCACGAGGAGGCGGACTCAGATGCAGGGTGAACAAAACAAATGGTTTATTTATAAAAAAACAAGTATCCAAACAAACAAACAAAACTATAATGAAATGACTGTAGGGATGAACAAGCCCCAGAATCAAGCTATTACATTCCAGGGCCCCTGCAGACTGCATGATGCCAGCTCCTAAGCTTATAGGTCTTCTGAGACAATGCAGCCTTCCTGACATCAGGAAGCAGGAAACTTAACCAAGCCCAGAAAAGGGGGCCATGCGGTGCCTGGAGCTATAACAATCCAGGCAACCTCGACCTCCAACCATGTAAATTGGCAATCTGGTAAACAAAGGAGACAGGTTTATACCTCTGAGTGGGGAAGACACCCTCCCTAACTTAGCTCACTGATACACTTGGTGCACGTGCGCCCAAATCTATTATTGCCCCTCGCTCACTTCATAGGCTTCCTAAATAGGCGGCACCCCTTCTGCAGGTGTGCGAAGGGACGGGTCCGCCTATGCGGGCCGGCTGGCGTTGATTAGCGTTAATAGGATCTCGCGCTTGCTCCGCATTATAAAAGCAAGGCTTAGTCCAGGGTCCGAGAAGTGTGTAACGCGGTGGCGCTCGAGAGTGGCACGCGAGTAGGGCAATGGAACGTGCCCCAGAGATTAAAAAAAAGGACATTGGAATTCAATGCCGCCAAAGAGGAAAAGGCCGCGAGGAGGACAGCGTTAAGGCTGCCGATCCCAGCCGGGAAAGCCGCCCAGCCGATGGACGTCCCGAGGCCACGCCCAGAGAGAGCTGGCCATCGACAACAGGAGAGGGAACCGATGAGGGAGCGTGCAGGAGCACTGCCTCCGCGTGCTCCATGCTGCCACTCCGCCCACCGCCACCTTTCGCCAGCCGTGTGCCTGCATGCCAGCTGGGCACTGCCTCGGATCACGCACGTGCACACTTCATTCCTTCCCTTACTCTCCGTCCTCCCTCCTTTTACTATTTCCTTTCCCATTTCCCATAAATAAATTATCCTTTTCTCCTAAGATCTCACCTCGTGTCTGTGTTTCATGGTGCTGCCTGTGCAACTTTTGGTCGAACCTGTTACAGTGACCTCCAGAAACAGGCCTTTCCGTGAACAAAGGGACACATGGCAGAGACACTATTTAAAAATTATCATCTTTAAAGCATGCCAATGGGGCAAACTTATATCCATGTATATTTACTCGGCATGTTTAATGTCTATATGTACCTCTGCTTATTCTACATACCTTAGAATGTGTAACCAGCAGGTATAAACCCCTTTTAACTAGATAAAGGCATGAATAAGTGTGTGAGATATGGGATGTGTGGTATCTACCAAAAGCTTATCTTATTCAAAGAATGCTTATGTACACGAAATGTTAGCAACATGAACAGAGCATGTGTAAACTTAATTCATAAATGGTATTACAATTTCCAACCGGATGAGTACCCCGTATAGCCGAAAAACCCGGCCTAATGTATGCATAAAAGGAGGAAACGTGAGGCGGGGCTAATCCCGCAACCACATCTGATTGGATCAATCCCCCCTGGGACGGACCGACAACAAAGCCAAGGTCCGAGCACATAGTTGCGTCTTCCAGCATCTTCCAGCATCGTCCAACATCTTCCAGACATTTTCCAACATCTAGATGTCTTCCAACGTCATCCAATGACTGAACATCAACTTCACGTCTGAAGCAATCTGTCTCGTGGCTCGTCCATCGTCGACTCTCGACCGGTGTCTGACCGGCAAACAAGATGCTCATCTGCTCTCTACAGCTATATGAAACTTCGTGCCAGAACTCCAAAGTCCGCAACGAGGGCTCTGCCGTCAGTAAACAAGCAACCAGCACATCAGTGAAGGGCTTCCCCGAGAGACGTCATCACAGCGGCAAAGCAACAGCCAATCAGCAACACCGTGATTCCCTAACACCAAACGCGAATCACTGAGGAAGAACGAAGCGCAATGCAAGTAAACAAACAAAGCTTCATACCTTGCTGAAATTGGTGCTCACGTCACAATGAAACCGTAAGATTAAAACCCAAGGCTCTGCTCTTGTGACTCTCAGGTCTAGTGAACAGTATGAGAAAACGTCAGTAACCTTCATCCTTTCACAGTTTTGTGTGCGTGTGTGTATGTGAGAGTGTGTGTGCGTGCGCGCGTGCGCGTGTGTGTGTGTGTGTGTGTGTGTGTGTGTTTAATAGCATAGTTTCATGTATTGTAGTTTAGTCAAATAAATTCTTGTTTCTTGATAAAGAACTGTGGTCTTGGTCATGTATTTTTAAACATTTGCCCAGATCTTAAGTTACCTTGCTCATAATTGAGAAATACCAGATTTTGTATTATCATTAATGGCCATATGATAAGCAGAGTTGGTAAAGATACACTGAGTCGTACTAAACGCTGGACGGGTAGTTGACAAAGTGTACAATATAAATTTTAATTCAGTTTAATAATTTTAACCCGAACCCCTAAAGATCCTGAACCAGAGCTGAAATCCTACATTATGTAAATGATGACTACCCCCATCTGGGTCTGCAGGCAGGCGTGCAGGGTAAAAAACACAAGGAAAACAAACACTCAAAAGGAAACTGAAAGTGAAAATCTCTCAGCCTTGACTTTGACCTTGACGGTGGGTTTCCAAATCAAAATTAGCCCGGCCCTGCAGACACTGCTCAGTCCTGGGGGAGAGAATGAACAAACACGTTGAGGGTACACAAGTAACATGAGGTTGCACAACAGTGAATGGACAAAGGGCTACAGAGTCGGCTGGAATAAATAGGCAGACAAACGAGGGAGGCACAGGTGAATTTAATTTGGCGCTAAAGTGAAACATGTACACACGTAGACAAACTAGGGGGAGACAAAGCGCCGGCTCAGTAATCCAGCAAACCAGATCTTATTCCCCGGGACTGAGGTGGCACAGGTGTGACACTGGGTACACATCAGAAAATGTTTGACAGATTAATGTGCAAATATTAAAAATATAATAAAATAGTTTATAATAATGCATAATAAAATTATATAAGCCTTTTGTTAGAGCCATAAAGTACATTTTTAATAAATATCCATAGTATTTAACTTCATTATTACATAGATGTAAATGTAACCTTTTGCATATTTGTGACTATTGGCTTACGTAAAGGTCATAGGTCAATTTCATATGTTTACGGTAGCAACCGGTTAGTGTTTGATTTATTAGAAGAAGGAAGGACTCGGTGTTAGTCTTTTGACCCTTCTTTGAAACCATGTTTAATTTGAAGCTTGAAAAGGTGTAAATTGTTCTTAAGTTTCTTAATTTGTTGAGTGTTTTGTATCTAGACAAACGAAGATTAAACTGGTACACTACAAGTTTTGTGGTTTTACGTGTCAAATCCTTGTGCCAGTCCTTATGAAAATGGCGAAGAACAGGAAAACATAGATCGCCATTACAACTAAGTCAAAATACTTCTCAATTTGACTTGGATCCAACGCGAAGTGGAAACTGGATTACCAATTTTGATGCTACACTCGTCATCGAACAAAACTTAAGTATTATGGACATGGCAAAATAAGCAAAACGAGAGAGGTGTTCTGGTCATTTAAGGATATTTTAACTTGTCTCTGCAGTTTAAAATATTGTTTATTAGTGAAAGTAATATTATTGCCAGCGCAGTTTGCAAAGTCATTGTTCCGAAACCATTGTTGAATCATGGATGATGCAACCGCTGACTCGGATAAGAGTGACCAAAAGAGGGCAGTCAAGTATGCGCACAAAGCGCTAGAGGAGCGTCGGGACAGGCTCATTAATTTGAGAAGGTCAAGAATGGCTCAAATTACCATTCACATGAAAATGATTGATAAACTCAAAGAAGATGATAAAAATGTTGAAGTAGAACAGCAAAAGCTAACAAGGCTTACCAAGTTGTATCAGGAATTCATCGAATTAAATGACAGCATTCAGGAGTTGTTGCTGGATGAAGAAAGGGAGGATGATCAGCACGTCTGGTTTGAACCCAAGTCATCAAAAATAAGTGACTTTGTTTTTGCCACAGAACACACTGTAAAAAATAAAATCTTGACTTAACTCAAAATGTCAAGGCAACTTGTTGCACAGCTTTTTTGAGTTAAGTCATCAACTTGGGTTAAAAGTGGAGTTAACTCAAAAAAGCTGTGCAGCAAGTTGCCTTGAAATATTGAGTTAAGTCAAGATTTTATTTTTTTTTTTACAGTGTACAAAAATAAATATTTCCAAAGGTAGTAGTTTTGTCACAAGTGTCTGTACCGAACATATGAAACAAGACAAAGAAAAAAACAAAATCTCAATGTGACAAGATATTGTCTGAAGCATGTACATTCTGTCAAAGGAACCATGCTTTGAATTCATGTTTCAAGTTTAAAGAGCAAGAACACAAGGACAAAATCGAGTTTTTGCAATCAAAGGGACTATGCAATGGATGCCTCACACAGGGACATTTAAGCAAAAACTGCAAGAAAAGACTTACTTGTCAAGAATGTTTTAAAATGCATCCAAGTATTTTGCACATTCCTAATAAGAACAGATCCAGTAGTGAGAATTAGACCAGAGCAAGCTTATCTTCGGTAGACCATGAAACGTGTGGATACACTGGGGCCGGAAACAGTGAATGTATCCTAGCCATAGTCCCAGTGAAGATTAAGTCAAAGAAATGTAAAGATGGAATGTAATGTAATGTAATGGAATGTAAAGCCTTTATTTTGTCACATATACATTACAGCACAGTGAAATTCCTTCTTCGCATATCCCAGTGTAACTGGGGTCAGAGCGCAGGGTCAGCCATGGTACAGCGCCCCTGGAGCAGTTAGGGTTAAGGGCCTCGCTCAAGGGCCCAACAATGGCAACCTGGCTGAGCTGGGAATTGAACCGCCAATCTTCCGATCCTTAACTCAGTGCCTTAGCCCCCTGAACCACCGGTAATCCATTCTGTCTCCGGAGTCAGAGCTGAGCGGAACTCCACACTGAAACTAGCAAATGCGACAAAGTTGTAAAGACCTATGCCTTCATTGACCCAGGAAGTTCTGCAACCTTTTGCCCAGAGGGGTTAATGAGAGATTTGAACTTGAAAGGCAGAAGGACGGAGATGCTCCTTCGTACTATGGGACAAGAGAAATCGGTTCATAGCAACATGTTGTCAGACTTGGAAATATGTGCCTTAGAGTGTGAGGACTACATAGAACTTCCTAGGGTGTTTACCCAGAAAGAGATCCCAGTGAAACAAGAGAATATCCCCCAACAAAAAGGCTTAGGAAAATGCCATAATCTGCAGCAGGTTAAACTTCCTGCTCTTAAGGCAGATATAGGTGTGCTTATTGGTGCCAATGTGCACAAGGCAATAGAACCATGGCAAGTAATAAATAGCGAAGGGAATGGACCTTATGCTATTACGACAGCATTGGGATGGATAGTTAACAGGCCCTTACGAACTGACGCAAACACAATCAGATCAGAAGGGAGCTTCAAGTGTCACTGTGAACAGGATTGCGGTTGTAGACATTGAAACGCTGTTGGTAGAGCAATTCAGTGCAGATTTCCCTGAACGCAATTACAGTGACAAACCAGAAATGTCGCAAGAGGATAAGAAATTCATGCATTCTGCTGAACAATCAATCCAGTATAAAGATGGACATTATTGTATAGGACTACCCTTCAAGAATGATCTTGTCAAGATCCCTAACAGATGCGTAGCAGAGCAAAGAACCATTGGACTTAAAAGGAAACTCATTAAGAACCCAAAGTTTTATGAAGACATGCACAAAAGTGGTTAATGTGGCAAAAAGACATAGAACAATTGTCAAACTTCAGTGTAAAGAGATGTTTCAAGCCAGACAACTTTGGTCCCATCATGTCTGCTCAATTGCATCATTTCGCCGATGCAAGTGAAGTTGGCTCTGGCACAGTCTCCCACCTGTTGCTCACAAATGAGAGTGGAGAGAGGCACTGTTCGTTTGTAATGGGTAAAGCAAGAGTCGTGCCACTGAAACAAACAATCCCCAGAATGGAGTTGACTGCAGCCGTTGTTGCAGCAAAGATGGACAGAATGTTAAGGCAAGAGCTTCAGCTGCAACTCTATGACTCTATGTTTTGGACCGATAGCCTCACAGTGCTTTAAAGGCATTGAAAACGAAGCCTCACGGTTTAAAATGTTTGTTGCCAATAGATTTTCATTTATTTGAGGAGCTTCAGAGCCCTCCCAGTGGAAATATGTTCGTACCTTGTTAAACCCAGCAGATATAGCTTCCAGAGGGATCAAAGTCGAAAAATTCCTGAAAAAAGAAACTTGGTTGAAAGGTCCAGAATTTCTTTGCAAAAACAAGTGAATGGCCAGTGCGACCAGATCAGGCAGGTAAAGTGGAGCTAGAATTGAAGAAATCAGCTGCAGTAAACTGTCGTGGCTACTGGAAAAGAGAAAGCTCTGGATAAACTCAGAATGGTTCAAATTAAAAAGGGCAATTGCATGGATGTTACTGTCATGGGTCTCTAGCTGGTGGTTCTGGCTAGAAGCGGCTGATGGTGTTGCCATGGGCATATATTAGTGCAGGCAGAGAGGTTTAACAGAAAGAGTCTTTTTATTAACAAAGAAAAAACAGACAAAAACAAAGGAACCAAAACAAACGTAAACTAAAACTAGGGCTCAGGAAAGACATAGGGAACGGCGCGCTAACACAGGGAACAGCGCTAACACAGAGGACTGAGAACTGACAAGGAACAGAGGACTAACGATGAGGAAACATGGAGCTGGAGCTAACTAAGGACACATAGGGGAACCAGAGACAAGGCTGGACAGGACATGGCAGGAACTAGGGACAGACACTGGACTGGAGAGACAGACACTGGACTGGAGAGACAGACACTGGACTGGAGAGACAGACACTGGACTGGAGAGACAGACACTGGACTGGACCGGACCAGGGGCACAGAGACTAGAGACAGAGACTGGTTAGTTGGGTTAGTAGCTACACGGAATATGGAGACACAGGATGCTGACCTAACCGGGTTAGTATCTAATGGAGTTAGTACGGACCTAAAGAGGAAGCATAACACAAGAAAGGCACACATGAGGCTATTCCAAGCTAGCGGCTAACCTACTAGTGACCAGAACCACTAGCAGTCAATCCCACTGGAGGCTAACCCTACTAGGGGCTAACCCTACTAGCCATCAAGGCCTACTAGCAGCTAACCCTGCTAACGGCTAAGCTCTCATGTGGCTACACATACAAGGGAAGACACACAACAGTACTTACACAGGAGGAGACACGGCCTAACTAAACACTGAACAAGGCAGCTCCATGAATCCATCAGAACAAGGAACATACAGAAAACAAAACTAGAGCCCACTGAAAACAAAGTTACAAAACAAACTTAAAGAAACAAAAAGGAATGCCCACATGACTGTATAGAATATACAACCATAAACCAACAAACAATCAACATTCAACAACATACAATGCTCAACCCAGTTTCCCAGAACAAACTGCTATTTATAGAAACTTTAATGAGCCACCTCAGTTCAGGTGAGCACTCATCACCTGACTGAGGTGCCTTCTGGGAAACTGAGTCGACCAACAAAAACTACAGACAGACAGACAGACAGACATGAACAGTGACCTCTAGTGGAGGTTCATAACAGTTATGGCTGAAGGCAATACTGCAGTTACTATCAAAAAAGAGACGAGAGATTCAAGCTGTGACTCAAACCGAAAAGGATCCAAACAAATAGAAAGCTTATTTGGAACATCAAATGCTCAAACTGAAAGGGACTCTGATTAAAAAACCTCTTTCAGTTGAAGACATTGAAAGTGCTGAATTGAGTTTAATCCGCTATAGCCAAAGACAGACATTTCTTGATGAGTTCAAGTCATTATTAAAGAGTGGTCATGTCAGACGAAGTAGTCCTCTGTACAAGCTGGACCCAGTAGTCCAAGAAGGTGTATTACGAGTAGGTGGTCGCTTGAATCAGTCTGCAGTGCCAGAAACTAATGCTAAGCATCTTGCAATTCTGGATAAAAGGCAGCACATAACCTTGTTGATTCTGAAAGACATACATAAGAACTCAGGCCATAGTGGTAGAAATCAGATTCCTTAAAAATTACGAAGTAAATTCTGGGTTGCAGCCGCCAGTGCAGTCATAAGAAAGTTGATTTCCAAATGCACCACATGTAGAAGGTTACATGCCAAAGTCAGCGAACAGAAAATGGCAGATTTGCCAAGAGATCGTCTTTTGCCGGATCATCCTCCCTTTACACATACAGGTGTGGATTATTTTGGTCCCTTCCTGATAAAACGAGGACGCAGTTTGGTGAAAAGCTATGGAGTGCTATTTACATGTTTAACCACCAGAGCAGTTCATATTGAAGTGGCCAACAGCCTCGATATCTCGTCATGCATAAATGCCATAAGACGTTTCGTCTGCAGGAGAGGACAAGCATCGGATGATCCAAATGACTTGGAGCCGTTGACTCCGAGTCATCTTCTGCTCATGAAAAAAAAAACAATCATGCCACCAGGAGTGTTTGTGAAAGAGGACTGTTATTCACATAGGAGATGGAGACAAATTCAATATATGGCAGACCTCTTTTGGTCTAGATGGTCTACAGAATACCTGCCGCTATTGCAAGAGCGGCAAAAGTGGCAGAAGCCGAAAAGAAATTTAATGCCTGGAGACATTTTTCTCATTGTAGATAATACGGCTCCAAGGAATTCTTGGATTATGGGAAGAATTCTCGAAACCCTACCAGACGCTTCTGGTATTGTTTGACGTGCTTGTGTTCAGACCAAAACCGGTCAGTTGGAAAGACCAATAACAAAACTCTGCTTATTGCAAGAAACAGAAGAAACCTAAGACTTTACATAAAGACTGTAATTCATGGAAACTGTGGTCTTTCAAATGATGGTTTGAGGGATAGAAAGTAATTATTAAGGCTCCATTTGAGTTTGAAGAAAGGTAATTGTTATGCTCCAAGCATAGACAATTAGGGGCCGGAGTGTTAGAGCCATAAAGTACATTTTTAATAAATCTCCATAGTATTTAACTTCATTATTACGTAGATGTAAATGTAACCTTTTGCATATTTGTGACTATTGGCTTACGTAAAGGTCATAGGTCAATTTCATATGTTTACGTTAGCAACCATTTAGTGTTTGATTTATTAGAAGAAGGAAGGACTCAGTGTTAGACAGTCTTTTGACCGTCCTTTGAAGCCATGTTTAATTTGAAGCTTGAAAAGGTGTAAATAGTTCTTAAGTTTAATTTGTTGAGTGTCTTGTATCCAGACAAACGAAGATTAAACTGGTACACTACAAGTTTAGTGGTTTTACACGTCAAATCCTTGTGCCAGTCCTTATGGAAATGGCGAAGAACAGGAAAACATAGATTGCCATTACACTGATCTTTAAGCAAAATACAAATTCTATTCACCTGTTTTATAAAAATTACTGTTTTAACTTTGGCTAGTTTTGGAAGAATAATTTTTTTTACGTCATGTTTGTGTGTTTTAATTGTTGGGGTATTGTTAGACGAATTTGTTTTGATAAAAAAATAAATAAAAAAAACATTTACTTGAACCACTTACTGTACATTAATGGGCTAAAATAGGATTAGATTAGATTAGATTCAACTTTATTGTCATTGCACATAGTTACAAGGCAACAAAATGCAGTTAGCATCTAACCAGAAGTGCAAGTTAGCAGTGCAATATAAACATATATACAGATCTATAAAACTTGTATGATAAAAGTAAGGTCTATGTATAAATTGTATTACAGGGAAAAAAACAAAGTTACATGAATATATACATTGTAAAGTGAGCATAGATGGATAAATTAGTGTACAGAATAGTTGTAAATCTACAGATATGTCTGATTATAAATATGTGGAATAAAGATATACAGAAACTATATATAAGTGAATTTACATTATGTGCAATAGTATGAATATACATATGAATAAATATGAGTAATTTAGCCGCTGAATGGAAAAGCAGAGTATACCTGAATAAACGGGAAGTATTTACAGAGGTACTAAACAGGAATTTTGGGTTATCAGTGATGGTGGTTCCATCTATGTAAGGGGGACAGTGAAGTTGTGTTCAGTAAAGTAACCACTGTGGGGTAAAAACTGTTCCTCAGCCTGCTGCTCTTGGCTTTTAGGCATCTGAACCTTTTTCCAGAGGAAAGGAGAGAAAACAGTACATGTGCAGGGTGAGAGGTGTCCTTCACGATGCTTCGTGCTCTACGCAGACACCTTCTCTTGTAGACTTCCTCAATGACAGGAAATGGGGTACCAATGATACACTGAGCAGTTTTTACCACTCTTTGGATGGATTTACGGTCCGAGACAGAGTAGTTACCATACCAGACTGTAATACAGCTGGTTAGTATGCTCTCTACTGCACAACTGTAGAAATTGTTCATTATGTCTTTAGAAAGGTGATTCTTCCGTAATAGTCTCAGAAAGAAGAGGCGCTGGGAAGCTTTCTTGAGGAGACTGGTGGTATTAGTGGACCAAGTCAAATCCTCAGAAATGTGTATCCCCAGGAACTTGAAGTTTGTAACACGGTCGACCATTGTCCCGTTGATGTAGACAGGGGAGTGTTTGTTACCTCTTCTCCTTCTAAAGTTCACAATGAGTTCCTTGGTCTTACTGGTGTTCAGGAGCAAGTGGTTGTCAGCACACCACTCGGCCAAGTGCTTTACCTCTGCCCTGTAGTTAGTCTCATCATTATCATTGATGAGGCCAATCACTGTCGTGTCATCTGCAAACTTAATTATGGTATTAGAACCATGCATAGGGCTGCAGTCATGTGTGTACAGTGAAAACAGGAAGGGGCTCAGTACACAGCCTTGTGGTACACCAGTGTTCAGGATTATGGTTGAGGAGAGAATGTTATTAGCTTTAACATTCTGTGGTCTGTTGGTCAGAAAATCCAGTATCCAGCTGCATAGAGAGGTGTTGAATCCAAGATCAGTAAGCTTACTAATTAACCTGGAGGGGATGACTGTGTTGAACTCTGAGCTGAAATCCACGAACAACATTCTTGTGTAAGTGTTCTTATTATCCAGGTGAGAAAGTACCGTGTGCAGTGTTAGGGAGGCAGCATCTTCAAAGCTCCTATTCTCCCGGTAGGCAAACTGATGAGGGTCCAATGTGGGTGGAAGGCTTCTCTTGAGATGTGCTAGGACTAGGCACTCAAAGCACTTCATGAGAATTGGTGTCAGTGCTACTGGGCGGTAATCATTAAGTGTGGAGTGTTTAGGCACAGGCACAATGGAGGTGGACTTAAAGCAAGTAGGCACGTCTGTCATGACTTCAGTCAGCTGTTCAGCACAGGTTCTGAGCACACGTCCAGGTATTCCATCAGGGCCAGCTGCTTTCCGATTGTTTATACTGCTGAAGGCAGCAGAGACTTCTGCAGTGGAAAGTGAGAGAGGCTGAAAGTTCACAGGCGGTATGAATGTAGTGATTGTCTCCTGAAGACTCTGATCAAAGCGAGCATAAAAGTTATTTAGCTCATTGAGGAAGGAGATTTCGGTGGATATGGTTGCAGAGTGGGCGGGTTTGTAGTCACTGATGGACTGGATGCCCTGCCACATACGCCGAGGATCAGAGTTGTTGAAGTGATCTTCGATCCTCAGCTTGTAGCTCCACTTGGCCTTATCGATACCCCTTTTCAGGTTAGTTCTGGATGCACTGTAGGCCTGTGCATCTCCTGATCTGAAGGCAGCATTCCGTGCCTTGAGCAGGAGACAAATTTCCCTATTCATCCATGGCTTCTGATTAGGGTATGTTGTAATCTGCTTCACAGTTGTTACATTGTCAATGGTGGCTTTGATGTGATCCAGAACAGAAGAAGTGTATAGATTAATGTCCGTGTGAGAGTCAGAAGTATCTTGAGAGGCAAACCTACTCCAATCCGTATGATGAAATCGGTCCTGAAGTATAGTGTCTGTCTCTTCAGTCCACACTCTGATAGATGTAACTGAGGGCTTCACACGTTTAATGAGCGGAGTGTATTTGGGGAGCAGGAACAAAGAAAGCTGATCAGACTGTCCCAGGTGGGGGAGGGTTAAAACTCTGTATGCCTCGGCTATATTTGTATAAACATGATCCAGAGTTTTGCTACCTCTTGTATGACAGTCCACATGTTGAAAAAACTTTGGGAGTACTGTTCTCAAGTTAGAGTGATTAAAATCCCCTGCAACAATGAAAGCAGCCTCAGGATAAACAGTCTGTTGTTTGCTAATAGCTTCATGTAGCTCTTTCATAGCATTCTTAGCATTAACAGCCGGTGGTATGTATGCAGCAGTTATAACTATAGTAGTAAACTCCCTCGGTAGATAGAAGGGTCTACATTTAATCACTAAAAATTCCACATCAGCAGAACAATGACTCACAACAACAGTGCAGTTAGTGCACCAGGCTTTGTTTACATAAATACATAAACCTCCACCTTTGGTCTTCCCGGATCCTTCTGTTGTTCTGTCCGCGCGTAGAATGAAGCATCCAGCTAGCTCCATTGCGCTATCAGGAATGTCACTGTTCAGCCATGTTTTCGTGAATATTAAGATGTTGCAGTCCGTTAATTTCTTGCTGTTGGCAATACGGAGTCGTAGTTTGTCCATCTTATTAACCAGAGACAGCACATTAGCAAGGAAAATGCTCGGTAAGGAAAGCCGGTGTGGTGTTAGCCTTAGCTTAGCACGCAGCCCTCCTCGCTTCCCCCGCCTTTGTTTACGGTCTCTACGCCATCTACAAGCACTTTTTGCGCGAATAAACTAATTATGACCAGGAAAATAACTACTAAACTGCAGTTTCTAGAGAGACGCAGAGCCTCGCGTTGTGCACACGCCGCCATCTTGGTTGTTTTAAAGAGTTGGGCTATAAAATAAATAATAATTATTATTATAGAAACAAACAATCATTGAACACATGATCATATGTATCTATGTATTTTTTACTTACGTTACCCATATTTATTTTTTCTCAGTATAAATAAATGCTTTGGGTTTTAAGAACTACACTCACCTAAAGGATTATTAGGAACACCTGTTCAATTTCTCATTAATGCATTCATCTAATCAACCAATCACATGGCAGTTGCTTCAAGGCATTTAGGGGTGTGGTCCTGGTCAAGGCAATCTCCTGAACTCCAAACTGAATGACAGAATGGGAAAGAAAGGTGATTTAACCAATTTGGAGCGTGGCATGGTTGTTGGTGCCAGACAGGCCGGTCTGAGTATTTCATAATCTGCTCAGTTACTGGGATTTTCACGCACAACCATTTCTAGGGTATACAAAGAATGGTGTGAAAAGGGAAAACATCCAGTATGTGGCAGTCCTGTGGGTGAAAATGCCTTGTTGATGCTAGAGATCAGAGGAGAATGGGCGACTGATTCAAGCTGATAGAAGTGCAACTTTGACTGAAATAACCACTCGTTACAACCGAGGTGTGCAGCAAAGCATTTGTGAAGCCACAACACGCACAACCTTGAGGCGGATGGGCTACAACAGCAGAAGACCCCACCGGGTACCACTCATCTCCACTACAAATAGGAAAAAGAGGCTACAATTTGCACGAGCTCACCAAAATTGGACAGTTGAAGACTGGAAAAATGTTGCCTGGTCTGATGAGTCTTGATTTCTGTTGAGACATTCAAATGGTAGAGTCAGAATTTGGCGTAAACAGAATGAGAACATGGATCCATCATGCCTTGTTACCACTGTGCAGACTGGTGGTGGTGGTGTAATGGTGTGGGGGATCTTTTCTTGGCACACTTTAGGCCAAGAACCCCCCAGCCTACGCGAAGAATACCTTATTTACAAGACAAAAGACGGTCAGAGGTGTGAATGCACGTCTCTGTTTTCCTCTGCAGTGTGTGTGTGTGTGTGTGTGTGTGTGTGTGTGTGTGTGTTTGTTCTTTAGGTTCTTTGGGGTGCATTCCTAAATTCATCTAAATCTGTCTGAATCTGTATAAACGCCAGGTTGGGAAAACCATGTTTGAGAAAACGACACATTCTGTATCTGCAAAGTTATGCTTGGACGCGAAACTCAGAGTTTTTTCTCCTCAGGGTCACTTTTGTTCATGCATATTTCCTCACACATTTCATTCTCATTTCTCGAATTGTCTTTTATTTTTTCTAAAGCTGCTTTGTGATAGTAACCGCTGTTAAAAGCGATATATAAATAAATCCGATATTACTAAACAAACCCTGGAGCGTGTGTGTGCGTGCGTGCGTGTGTGCGTGTGTGTGTGTGTGAGAGAGAGAGATAGATCTCCTCTACTGTCAGAACTATAAGAAAGAACTACAACTCCCAACAACAATACTCTAACTCACCTGAGTACTAGCACACTTGAAACTAATCCCAGGACACAGATAAAAGGAACTCTCACACTTCCGGTCCTCGCGAAGTATACGCTCCCTGTGAACTTGTTCCAAAGTCGTTACCAAGCCTTTTGAATTTGGATTGCTATTTTGGTTTACGATCTAGTTTCTGTTTCTACGTTTACAAGTTTAGCCTTTCCCTATTTATGTCCGTTAGTAAATCACCTGACCCTTGCCTGTTTATTAGATTTATGAGTTGGATTCTCCTTATCGGATTTGTTCGTGTTTCTGCAAAACCCGAATTCACGAGTCATCTTATCTGCACCTGCGTCCCCCCTGTCAGGGGCATAACAGAATACTTCGCCCACTATGGACGCAGCAGGAGATCTCAAGCCCTTCTAAGCCACGCCCAAGTTCTAAACGAGCTCCATCAAGATGTAGCACAAATTAGAATGGATCTGGTACGACTCCAGCAGAATTTTGAAAAGATGCAACAAGTAGTAGATCAACTTACCAACAAAGTATTAGCCAGCATCGCTCCTCCTCACCCAGGAATTCCCATCTCCGCCGTGCCTAACCCGATCATGGTGGCTCGTCAGGAGAAATACGCCGGTGACCCGGCAGAACTTTGCTGGACAAGACAATGTCAGCGAAAAAGGAAAGATTGCACAATTCATCAATATGCTCATGGGTAAAGCATTAAAATGGGCTACCGCGGTGTGGAATAAAGGTGACGAAAGTATGAATTCTTTTGATCACTTCCTTGAGATGTTTAAAAGGGTGTTTGATCATTCACCGGAAGGAAAAGAGATGAGTGAGCACCTGCTCAATATGCAGCAAGGCGAACAGAGCGTCGCGGAATACGCTCTCAACTTCCGCACTCTAGCCACTGGTAGTGAGTGGAATGAACCGGCGCTAAAAAGAACATATCGCAGAGGGTTAAATCCTAGGTTGCTCAAAGAACTGGCATGTCGTGACCACAATGTTTCGCTGGATGAACTGATTGATCTCAACATAAAACTCGATGCATTGATGTCAAGACAACGATACCCTGGCGAATTAACTGAATCTGTCACACTACCTCCAGCCGAACCAATGCAAATTGGGGGCGCACGAACGACAGCAGGAGAAATGAACCGTCGCCGGAGGGAGCAGTTGTGCTTCTACTGCGGGGGAGCACAACACAGCATAGGTCTCTGCCCGGTACGGCCGACCAGCAGGGAGCAGAGGAATAGCTCCGGAAACGAGGGCAATACCCAAAATCCGGCGGTGAGTAAAAAATTTGAAAATGCTACTCATTGTCTTCTATCCATAAATGGAATTCTCAAATAAGAAAAGTTATGTTCCAGCACTGATTGACTCTGGAGCAGCCGGAAACTTCATGGATAAAAATCTCGTCACTAAATACAATGTTCCATTGAAACCACTGAAACAGCCTCTGTTGAATAGATGGAGGACCCATAGGAGGAGGATCCATAACATACAAAACTGCACTACTAACACTCACTGTCGGCGCAATGCATCAGGAACACATTTCCTTTCTCACCACTACAACTAAGTTCCCCATAATTCTGGGATTTCCCTGGCTACAACAACATAACCCCCAGATATCATGGAAGGAACAAGAAATAACACAGTGGTCTAAGGAGTGCAAAGAACAGTGCATGCTTCAACCCACCCTCCACATAGCATCCACCTCCATTGAAAGCCCAGAAACAGCTACAAACAATAATATTCCAAAGGAATATCGAATACTCAGTGATGTGTTTAATAAGAAAAAAGCCAGTCATCTCCCACCCCACAGACCCTATGACTGTGCTATCGAGCTCCTTGAAGGTAACCCTCTCCCACGAAGCAGGATATACCCCTTATCACAAAAAGAAACAGAAGTAATGGAAGAATACATCACCGAAGCACTGCACCAAGGATATATTCGTCCATCCACATCTCCGGTCTCAAGTTTTTTTTTTTGTGGAAAAAAGAGGAGGTGGTCTCAGACCTTGCATAGACTATCGAGAGCTTAACAAGGTCTCTTTAAAATATAGATACCCCCTACCCATGGTCCCTACATTATATGGTCCCTAGCATTATATGGTCCCTACATTATATGGTCCCTAGCACCTATATTAAAACACCCAAATCCTTCTAAACCATTCTTGGTAGAAGTGGATGCCTCAGAGACCGGAATTGGAGCAATACTCTCACAAAGAGTTGGCGTCAAAGCAAAACTACACCCCATAGCATTCACGTCGAAGAAGTTAACACCAGCGGAACAGAATTACGACGTAGGAAATCGAGAGTTACTTGCAGTAAAACTGGCATTAGAAGAGTGGCGTCATTGGCTCGAAGGAGCAAACCACCCGTTCATAATATATACAGACCATAAGAATCTGGAGTACATCAAATCGGCCAAGAGAATGAATGCCCACCAAGCCCGATGGGCATTATTCTTCACAAGATTTAACTTCATACTATCCTACCGTCCAGGGTCCAAAAATGGTAAAGCTGATGCACTGTCACAGATCCACAACAAACCCTCACCAGACAAGGGTGAGGACAGAATAATTCCAGAATCCAGAATTATAGGTACCATAACATGGGAAATAGTCAAAGAGATAAATAATTTCCCAAAAGCCCAAGTACCAAAGCAATGCCCCCGAGACAAGAAATTCGTCTCCAACCCAATATGGAGCAAGTTGATTACATAGGCTCACGCATCTCCCGAAACAGGTCGCCCAAGCTAAAGTGCCCAGATCCCTTCCGGTGGGGAAATTAAGTTAAGTCAGCTAAGTCAGCCTTTATTGGTCACACATACATTACTGCACAGTGAAATTCTTTATTCTTCGCATATCCCAGCTTCTTGTTAGTAGGCCGGGGTCAGAGCGCAGGGTCAGCCATTTTTACGGCACCCCTGGAGCAGACAGGGTTAAGGGCCTTGCTCAAGGGCCCAACAGCAGCAAATTGGCGGTGCTGGGGCTCAAACCGCCGATCTCCGATCTATAACTCAGAGCCTTAACACACTGAGCCACCACAGCCCCAATTAATTAATTAATTAATTAATTAATTAAAATTAATGCCTCTGCCAATACCACGGAGACCATGGTCCCACGTAGCTATCAACTTCATCACTGACCTTCCGGAATCTCGAGGGAAAACCACCATAATGGTTGTAACGGCCAGATTTTCTAAATCCTTGAGATTAATTCCACTATCAAAGCTCCTCACAGCCTTCAGAACAGCAGAAATCCTGTTCAGGTACTGTGGGATACCAGAAGATGTGGTAAACGACTGTGGACCCCAGTTCACCTCAAAAGTATGAAGAAATTTCATGGAGAAATTGGGGGTGACAGTAAGCTTGACTTCAGGATACCACCCCCAAGCTAATGGACAAGTAGAGCGTGCAAATCAGGAGGTCAGCAGAATGTTAAGAACCTATTGTGCAGAAAATCAAGAAGACTGGTCTCAGTTCATCCCATGGGTAGAATATGCTCAAAACTCACTCATCCACTCGAGTACCAAACTGACACCATTTCAATGCGTAATGGGATATCAACCTCCACTATTCCCATGGAATGCAACCAGCACTAACTCGCCGACAGTAGATTAATGGTTCAAAAGAAGTGAACAAACATGGGAACAGGCACACCAGCAACTACAACGAGCCAGCACAGCAAGCAAAAGATTTGCAAATAGACACCGGGGGAATAACACAACACACAAACCTGGAGACAGAGTATGGATCTCAACAAAGAATCGGCAAATTAAAGAAGGTTGCAGGAAGCTCTACCACAAATTCATTGGACCATACAAAATAGTGAAGCCAATAAATGAGGTTGCCTACAGAGTACAACTACCTCGGGACTGCCACATATCCCCCACCTTCCACATATCACAACTGAAACCAGCAAAAGAAGGACCCATGAATGAACTTGTGCCCAACAAAGACCCTCCTGGACTGACGAGGGTAGACAACCAACAGGTCTTCAGAATAAGAAAAATACTGAATTCAAAAAGAAAACAAGGCAAACTACAGTACCTCATTGACTGGCATGGGTATGAACCAGAGGAGAGATGCTGGGTTCCAGCTCAGAACGTGCTAGACCCGCTGCTAATACAAGAGTTCCACACACTTCACCCCAATAAGCCAAACCAAAGGCAAAGAGGTAGACCCCGAAAACTCATCGCTCCCGGAGAGAGCTCCTTGGGGGAGGGCTCTGTCAGAACTACAAGAAAGAACTACAACTCCCAACAACAACACTCTAACTCACCTGAGGACTAGCACACCTGAAACTAATCCCAGGACACAGATAAAAGGAACTCTCACACTTCCAGTCCTTGCGAAGTATACGCTCCCTGTGAACTTGTTCCAGTGTCGTTACCAAGCCTTTTGAATTTGGATTGCTATTTTGGTTTACGATCTAGTTTCTGTTTATATATTTACGAGTTTAGCCTTTCCCTATTTAAGTCCGTTAGTAAATAGCCTGACCCTTGCCTGTTTATTGGATTTATGAGTTGGATTCTCCTTATCGGATTTGTTAGTGTTTCTGCAAAACCCGAGTTCACGAGTCATCTCATCTGCACCTGCGTCCCCCCGTGCCGACTCAAATAGCCTACAATAAACGATGTGTGCCTTATGTAATATAAAATATAAACTACTAATTTAATTTCCTACATATGGAAATTAATTATTTAATATATTGCATCATATATATATATTTATTTTATTTTTTTTTTTTTCGTAAAAGGGGTGCATTATGTGTTAACAAAATATAGGCTTAATTAAATAAATAAACAAATAAACTGCATTTAAACATGCAATTTTCAAATCATTTGATCCTTTCCATGGATTTCATTTGGTCAGGATTATAAGAATAGAATAAAAATCCACATAAACATTACTAATGAAAAAATTTAATAGTACTGTAGTTTTGTATGACTATGCACCAGTCTCTTCCTCTCTCAAACAAAACACACACACACACACACACACACACACACACACACACACACACACACATGGGTAAAGAACTTGTCTTTTATGTTGTCAGTCATTTTGAAAACTCCCATGTTAAACTGAATGCTTCGTTTTCATCGCGTCTCCACTGAGAGAATTTGTGCGTATGTGTCATACCTTCAGTTCTCTTCTTTTTGAATTATGTTAAAAGCTGTGCTTGATCTGTTCCATTGGACGTTGTGAAAATGCAAACAGCGTGAAAAATTATGCAAACTTGTGAGAGCTTGTGAGAGCTTGTGAGCAGCGCATTACAATATTGAATTCTGATTGGCTAATCACCGTTATTTATAGTTTGTAGATAATCATTCATAGAGAGTTTTAATGTTTAATTTACATGACAAATTTTACACAATACACAGCATTATTAATCTAAATGGATGCTAAGGGGGATGCTGGTTTTACAGAGGGGATGATTTTTGTAATTTTTTTCATTCAGTCTGAAATTAATGTTTCTTAACTTGAGTCATACATCATTGTACACACACAACATTAGGAAGCAATGTGCTGGTGACTCGAGGAGATGTGGCTCCAAACTGACTGGTTTGGAGTGGCAGGTATAAAAGCTTCATGACCTTAAGTACCCCAATGGTGATCTGTGGCTTGTTTTTCTGAATGGCCTTTATCGCTAACAGCACACAGAACATTTGCTAAAAAGAAAAAAAATCTGGTGGTGGAAGAGCTTGAACCCTGATCCATTTATCCATTTGTTAGCGATAAAGGCTATTCAGAAAAACAAGCCACAGATCACCATTGGGGTACTTAAGGGCATGGAGCTTTTATACCTGCCACTCCAAACCAGTCAGTTAGACCTGATGAAGCCTTTTCAATGACAGGTGAAATATGTTTATATACTTCAAGCAAGTCCACCTGCCACTGAAATAGCACCTTTGGGATACAACCAGAAGTGGGTGACTGAGAATCTCCACACACAATTCATACAATCATTTATTATATTAAATAAAACATGGAATAACATTGTTATTACAATAAACAATGTTTGTTAACAATAATATATTTAATCTCCCTACATTTTGTTTATCTAAGTAAAAATTCTGTACTCATTTTGAAAAGATGCACAATTAGTATTAACATGTGGAAATAGGTGACTGAATACCTTTCACCTTTCCTTTCCAAGAATAATAAAAAATGCAAACAGCTTTTTCATGATTTGGATTAATTAACCATATGTCAGGGGGCGACGTGGACAGAAGAAATGACCCAATAGCAGAATTAAATACCTTAGAAGCCTTTTATTTATGCACCAGGGTAAATGGACAAAGGCTGGAAGCGCAGAGGATGTGGGCGTGAAATGTACATATATATATATATATATATACATATATGTGTGTGTGTGTGTGTGTGTGTGTGTGTGTGTGTATGTATGTATGTATGTATGTATGTATGTGTTTATTTGTGCGCGTGTAAGTGAGTGTAACCGGTACAACAGGGGAATGTCCTGGAGTGCAGTGAATGCACGTAGTGATGACGTCGGGGAATCCTCCGTGAACCCGGAAGTAGCGTGTGCGTGAATATCCTCGGAGATGGTCCCGGCGATTTGTTATTTTTCTTGGCGCTGTTTCCCTGCGTGAACTGAGCGCGGATGTCCGAGTCTTTGTTCTGCCGTTGTTGGGGGCCGGAGGCTAATGAATAGCGTGAGCGTTGCGCCGGGAATGCGGAAGTGTGGGGACGCCGAGGAGTTGGCTTGGATCCGAGGTGAGTGCCGCTGAACGGAGGTGCAGCTGTGAGCACAAACAAATCCGGGGGCGATAGCTAAAATCGAAATCCAAAACACAGTCAGGGTCATACACAAAGATCAATCCAAAACGAACGAGGTAACCAGGGGCGAGGACGAGAGAGTAATCCAGAAAGGGTAAGCAGGGGTCGGTAACGAGAAAGAACACAACGAACGAGATTTAGCAAGGAAGATACGGGGCACACGAGCGAGACACTGCGGCACTGAGTGACACACTCGGTGTGCTTATAAAGCCAAGGGTTGATTGCTTGATTTGATACAGGTGTGCTGATTAAGAGTGGAGCGCGTAAGGGAGATCTCCAGAATGGATTTAGACCCATGAGTCTGGCTAGTTTGTGACACCATATAAATCAATATTTATGAACTTCATTACACAGAATTTATTTTGTAACCTTTACTTGAATGTTTTTTTTCTATAAATGAAAGATAGAAATAGATGATTTAAGGTGCTGAAACTTTTTTGATCAGTCTAAATATAATAATAATAATAATAATAATAATAATAATAATAATAATATGTCATGATTCATGTCCTGTCTGAACTTTTTCCCACGCTGTCAATGCTGACATGTGCCTTTGTTTTCCTTACCTGTCATGTGTTTTTTCCCACAGTCCCGTTTCCGCCCCTCCTGCGCACCTGTCTCCTATCCTCCGCTGATTACTCCAGCGATTTAAGCACGCTCTGCACGCTGCTTAAATCGCTGGATTATCTCGCGTGTCATGTCCCTTGATTTTCTCGCGTTTTCTTTTTCGCGTATTCACGGTGCCAAGTTCGCTTTGTTTTTCGGTTTTCGATTTTTTGTCTCTCGCCTCAGATTTGTTCGCCTCGCTCTTTTGATCTCCCTCGCTTCCTTGCTTTTGACCACGGCCTTTTGTCTACGTGTTTTGGATTGTCGCTCCGCTGCTTGATTCTCCGGTTACCGATTTAAAGCTTCCTCTTTTGACTACGGCTCTCGCTTCACGATTTGGCTTCGACGTTACGTTGCTGTCACTCATCTGCGCTTGGATTCACCTCGTTCCGCTCCGCCCCGTGACAGAATAATAATAAATAGAAATATACAGCAGTGTAATGTTAAACAAGTGTTAGCATGGATGGACAGGATGTGTCATTTTAAATTCAGAACAGCCTACAGACATCATCAGACCATTATTGGCCAGTGACTGAAAAAAAGAAGGCAGTGAAATTCCTGTAGTCGGAGATCAAGAGGAATCAGGAGAGACTCAGCAGAGGCAAATATCCTGCACATCATTCATTTATTCTTGCATCACATAGTTTATGAACTCTACTTCATCAGGAATAGCATGGTTAGGTAATGCTTATGATAAGCAAAGTGATAACATATTATAAAACATAAATTTTTATACAAGATTACAGTTCTTATACAATTACTTGAAGTGAGAATGTAAAGATTTAAGTTGATTTTCATGCCACATATTTTAGGTAAACTAGACCATCAGTATGTGTTAGCTATATTAGCATCTTATCTGCAAAACTAAAAAAGGAAACACACCAAAACAGCTCAACTGATATAATACAAATAAAAATAAATTAATTAATGAAAGTTTTTATATTCAATCATAATTAATTATTTGTTATTCATCATAAATTAAAAAAAGAGAACAGATAATTATCTTAAATTGTTGAATAAACTAAATAATAAATATCGTGTTTGGGAGAGACTGTTCTTCTGATTAATTCATTAGTAAACTCTGTAACATTAGGGAGTAGACAACTTACACAAACTTCAATTTAAAACAAAGAAAAAGTCTTAGCATTCATTAGCTCTAGTGCAATTTCTTTTTCTCCTTGTGAAACACATTTCCATCTGGTTGCACTCTCCATTTCACTGTAGCGCTCTCTGACATCCCATGATCCTTTAGTTTCTGATTGATCTGAAAAACAGGACTTTTATTACTCAATAATACATGATAGAAACACTAATCTCCTGTGAAACCTTTAAAAATACTACAGAAACTGAACACAGCAGTCAGATTGTGATTGTAGTGCAGCACATATATATGTGTGTGTGTGTGTGTGTGTGTGTGTGTGTGTGTGTGTGTGTGTGTGTCACAGCTTGATGAAGACTACAGTAATGAGAAGGAGAATGTACATTATAAGTGGAGACCTGTGGAGGATGAGACTCACCTGATCCAAGATGGCCGCCTCTACTGCAGGATTGTCCACATCCTGATTGGACTGCACCTTCACCCTTATGATTTGTTGTTGTCCAGTGATTACTTATTAAGGCAAAATCAAACAGAAACATCAACCCACAAACTTATATTTTAAAAGGAGTTGTAGTGGCGATCTATGTTTTCCTGTTCTTCGCCATTTGTATAAGGACTGGTACAAAGTATTTGACGCGTAAAACCACAAAACTTGTAGTGTATTGGTTTATTCTTCTTTTGTCTGAATGCAAACACTCAACAAATTAAACTTAAGAACAATTTACACTTTTTTAAGCTTCAAATTAAACGTGGTTTCAAAGAACGGTCAAAAGACTGTCTAACACCGAGTCCTTCCTTCTTCTAATAAAACAAACACGTAACAGTTGTTACTGTAAACATATGAAATTGACCTATAACCTTTACGTAAGCCAATAGTCACAAATATGCAAAAGGTTACATTTACATCTATGTAATAATGAAGTTCAATACTATAGAAATTTACTGAAAATGTACTTTATGGCTCCAACAGGAGTTTTACTTTAACATCAACTCACCTCTGTAACAGAAGAAAGGCATTATGTCTGAGCACTTTGCATCAGAGGCCTGAAAGTTATTTATATAACCGCAGTTTTCATTCCCCAGGGCATTATCAGGTTTTCCAGTCATCCAGCTGATGGTAGAGAAGGGGGTGTTGTCTGCCCACTTCCAGCGATCTCTGGACAGACCAAACCAAGTCGATCCAGAGATCAGTCCTTCAATAGCTGAGTTTTCTGATGCATTTCTAGCACTGGCCAGATCTGTGTAATACATCCTGCAGTAAGCCTGAGCTCCATACCATGTCATGGTATTAGAGATGTAGATAAACCTCTGATTGCCAGTTTGACTGTCTATGAACAGTACAAAAAAGAATTGTAACAACATCCTGTAATTGTTGTAATGGGATTATAAGACACCCTCACACACTGTATTCATATTATCTTAAAAGTCTCTGATGCAGAGGTATCTGTAATCGACCAGCAGCATTCTTGATTACAGATGTTGTAGTCAAGGCTGAGGGTATAAAGAATAAAGTGAGGAACAAAGATCAAATCTGCATCCTCTCTGCCAGGGGCAAGAATACCAGACCAAACCTGATATCACAGGAAGAAAAAAGTAAAGATGCAGCAGTAAAATAAAAATTATTGTGTCAAGTACTCAGGTTACCAACAAATCTCAACTAAGGAGATGTAATGAAAATAATTAAAAGAATAAATAAATAAATACAAATAGTTTTTTTTTCTCTCTCTTTTCTCCAAAGACCTCTGCAACCACAGAACTATTTAATCTACTTTTACCTGCTTAATTTAAACAGAATTTCCCCCCTGTGCTAACAGTTACTGAAATTCACACACTATAAGATGTAGGTTTTCTGGAAAAAGACATAAATCTTGACCTTCTTATATCAGGAAGCATGTGCCTTAATTTACAATAAATTAAATGGAAGAAATATTTAATATTACAAGTAATTCCTTTTAGAAGGTAAATACAAAATGTATTTGTTAGTTTATTTAACAGGGATGTTGTACATTAATTCACATATTTGTAATGTACAGATACATCAAATCAGTTCACGGTCAAAAATTTCACCAAAATTTTTCCTTGTTTACAAACTCCTCCTCGGAACACGACCCAGAACCTGCCATCCCAAGTTGCCGTTATCAGCTGAACAAAGGCATAAGAGCTTTAGATCAGCATCAGCTTTGCTCAGTCTGCAGTCACAATTGTGCAGTGATAAAAGAATTTTGGACGGACGTCCAAGCATTTGCTGGGAAGTATTCCGAACAGAATTGTTCTGCGGCAAACAGAGTGCTACAACCTTATGAACGATATCTCAGTGTATTACTTTAGGATAATTTTGCAGTGCAGGAAATAAATAAAAAAATGTCTCTGGACAGATTTTCAGTGAAAATGATTGCCATATTTTTAGAGGCCAAGAAACAACAAAAGAGCAAACTCCTGAAGAAGAATTACCCAGTGTTATTATGGGAGGGAACTCTCCTTCCAAACACTAACCTCCTCCCCACCCATCTTTCTCTCCTCCATTTCTTCACGTCAGTGAGTCTTTCTAAGTAAGGTGCGTTAACAGTACATGTACTGATAAAAAGGAAATGTTTGCTCTCTCCTGTAGAGTTTTTTTTATATTGAGTGCTGTATTATTTTTTTGCATAATTAAGACTTTTTCATACTTTGTTTTTTATTTTGTTATATGAACAAAATAAATCAAAAGTTATAGATACAAAAAAAAACCTGAATCTGTCAGGAACAAACGACGACGGGGCGAAGAGATGGATCCAAATGCAGAGGAGCAGAGATGATCTTGAGATGCTTGGGCTGGGTGACCTGAAGCCATAGACAGACGAGAAGCGGAGTCGTGGTCGAGGAGCGAAAGTGAAAGTTCGAAGCCATTAGATCCGTCCGCGAGAGCGTTGAGCCGAAACATGAAGCGAAGCCGTGGTCGAGGGACAAAAGCGAGAGTTCAAAGCCGTTAAATCCATCAGCGAGAGCATCGAGCCAAAACGTGAATCAAAGCCGAAGTCGAGGAGTGAAAGCAAGAGTTCAATGCCGATAAGCGAGGCAACTAATCCAAAACGTGAGATGAGAATCATGAAAGCGAGAAAACAAAGTGGAGTCGGTAATATGAAGACTATGAAACAAAACGCGAGAATATTGGAGCAAAAACAGACAATAATCCGGCAGCGAGATAGCGTGCTGCGCTACCTTATAAGCCGGAAGAAATCAGCATATGAGAAACCGGTGTGCCGGCGGGGCGGTGAGGGGGGCGTGTGAGGAGAGATGACAGCGTGGGAAAAAACATGGCCGCATGATGAGAAGCATGACAGCGTGAGAAAGGAAATGAGGATACTTTACGATGCGTCGAAGCTGAGACACGTGGAGTGTGGGATGAATGCTTCGCATAGAAGAGGGAAGTAGGAGTCGGACAGTGCACGGGTTGACTATTCTGGTTATGGTGAAGGGGCCGATGAAGTGAGGTGAGAGTTTATGTGAGAGCATTCTTAACGGGATGCACTTAGTAGCGAGCATGACCCTCTCCCGTACGCGGTACCTGGGCGCCTTGGTACAGTGGTGGTCCGTCTGTCGCTTGTACAACCTGGATGCTTGCAGCAGGTTTCGTCTAGCTCGTAGCCATGTTCATCTAACTCCTCCTCTTGAGTTGGTGGCTTATTCCAGGTGGTAGCATCATGCATGGTCATGCACCAGAGAGCGACTTCCATTGCTTGGTTCTTTCGCTTCGTTAGGCCATTGGATTGGGGATGAAAGCCAGAAGACAGGCTAGGAGTGGCTCCAATGAGTTTGCAAAAGGCCTTCCAGAAGCGTGAGGTGAATTGAGGACCTCAATCTGAGACTATGTCTGTAGGAAGACCATGAAGACGAAAGACATGGAGGATCAACTGTTCCGCTGTCTCCTTGGCTGAGGGGAGTCTGGGCAGCGGGACCAGGTGGAGGGACTTGGAAAAACGGTCAACAATGGTCATAATACATGAGTTCCCATCAGTCGAAGGCAGGCCAGTTACGAAGTCCAGCGAAATGTGAGACCAGGGGCGGTGCAGTATGGGTAAGTGTCTGAAGAGACCGGCCGGGGGACAATTGTCATGTTTACAGTGGACGCAGACGTTGCAGGCCGCCACGAAGCTGGAAACATCCCTTCCCAATGTGGGCCACCAGAAGCATTGCTGAATGATAAAACGCGTTCGGGCTGAGCCTGAGTGACAAGCCAATCTGGATCCATGGCCCCATTCAAGGACTTGTGAGCGCAGACAGAGGGGGACAAAGAGGAAATCTGGGGGGACGTTTCTTGGACCGGGCTCTTGGGTCAATGCCTGCTTAACTTTAGCTTCAATGTCCAGTTCCATGGCTGCTACTAAACAATGAGAGGGCAGGATTGTGTCGCATGGCATGCAGTCATGGGGAAAAGAGAACTGGCGTGAGAGAGCATCAGGCTTGGTGTTCTTGGAACCTGGCCGGTAGGATAGGACAAAGTTGAACCTGGAGAAAAAAAGCGACCAATGGGCCTGTCGGGAATTGAGTCTCTTGGCACTATGTAAGTACTCAAGGTTCCTGTAATTGGTCCATACTAGAAACGGGAGCTCTGTTCCATCCAGCCAGTGTCTCCATTCTTCTAGCGCTAACTTGATGGCTAGTAGTTCCCGATCGCCCACATCGTAGTTCCTCTCGGCCGGGGACAGGCGACAGGAGAAAAATGAACAAGGGTACAGCTTGTTATCCTGTGGCGATCCCCTCCAACACCAGTGTTGGATGCATCTACCTCCACCACAAACTGGCGGGACAGATCGGGGATGACCAGAATCGGGGCTGAGGTGACCGTTCTCTTGAGGTCGGAAAAAGCTCTCTCCTCCTCCTTGTTCCAGCAGAAGCACATCTTGGAGGGAGTCAGCACTGTTAAAGGAGCGGCGACGGAGCTGTACCCTCGAATGAACCAGCGGTAGAAGTTGGCAAAGCCCAAAAATCGTTGAAGGTCCCGTCGTGAGACTGGGGTTGGCCAGTTGGAAACCGCCTGAACCTTGGCTGGTTCCACCTCCAGTCGCGAGGGAGAGATGACAAAGCCTAGGAAGTTAGTCGATGTCGTGTGAAATTCACATTTCTCTGCCTTGACATATAAATTGTTTTCTAAGAGTCTCTGTAGCACCTGCCGAACATGGCGCCAATGCTCCTCCAGGTTGCAGGAAAAAATCAAAATGTCTTCCAGATAAATGAATACATAAAGGTTCAGGAAGTCTCGGAGTACATCGTTGATCAAGCTCTGGAAGACTGCAGGGGCGTTGGTGAGTCCGAAAGGCACTACCAAGTACTCATAATGCCCAGTTGGGGTGTCGAAGGCAGTCTTCCACTCGTCGCCCTCCCTAATTCAGGCGAGGTGATATGCATTGCGCAAGTCTAACTTAGTGAAGATGGTGGCTCCCTGGAGAAGCTCGAAGGCTGTAGACATGAGCGGTAAGGGGTAGCGGTTCCTAACTGTTATTGCATTGAGCCCTCTGTAATCTATGCATGGACAAAGGGCCGGATCTTTTTTCTTGACAAAGAAAAACCCCGCTCCAGCGGATGAGGAGGATGGATGGATGATGTCAGCCATGAAGATGTACACCTGAGATGTACTCGTGCATCGCTTCTTGCCCTTGGTATGTGTGACAGTAGACAACCCTTTGGAGGAGAGATACCAGGAAGGAGATCAATGGGGCAATCATAAGGCCGATGAGGAGGAAGCGACGTGGCATGAGTCTTGTTGAAAACCAGCTTGAGATTGTGATACTCGGCAGGAACATTGGAACATTAGGAGGATCGACAGGCTTGGCTGGAGTGGGTGGTAGAGGGAGTGCTGAGAGAAGACAAGACCTGGAACACGAAGGGCTTCAGCTCGTGATGGATGTGCTTAGTTCAGTCAGTCTGTGGGCCATGAAGCACTAGCCAGGGGAGACTGAGAACTACAGCAGCACGGTATCTCTACATAACTAACAGGCAGATCTCCTCAAAATGGTTTCCTGAAATTCGGAGTGTAAGAAGACGGGTTCGCCATGTGATGGCTGGCAGGGGACTTCCGTCTAGGGCCTGAACTGCGAGCAGAGGTTCTACTAGAACACATGGGACCTCTAACACCCTAGCTGTAGCGGCGCTGATCAGGTTATGGTCAGAGCTGATGAGGGCCTGGACCTGGTGAACTTGGCCGCAGATGATTAATGTTGCAGGGAGTAGGGGACGTGGTTCTGGGAGTCTGTCTGAAGGAGCGCCCTCTAGTCCTCCCAGCCTGACTAAAGGGTGCCTCCTTTTAGCGGGCAGTTCTTAAGTAAATGTCCCGAGCTCCACAGTAGAAACAGGCTCTCTCCTGGAGAGAAAATTATTACAACATGGGTCGCGTGCATCCCAGAGAGCCATGCTCCACTCCCGGGCTCTGCCGGTAAGAATGATGATGTAGGCTACTTGTGACCGCTCCAAGGAGAAGGTGGAGGCTTGTAGCTCAAAAATCAGTGGAGACTGACAGAGAAACGATCTGCATGTCCCTGGCTCTCCACCATATGTGGCCGGGGCTGGTAAGCATGGTTTGCGTGGAGTTTCAGGGTTTATGGCGTGTGTTGAAGATAACTGGAGCTGTTGCATCTGAGTGGTGACGTCGGCGAGGGTCTGCCTAGTGGTGAGGAGTTCTTGCTGTTGTTTCCCAAGGAGGGCGCCCTGGCTCTCCAGGGCCAGCCTCATCCTGTCGTACTCTGCTGGATCCATCACGTGTGGCCGGATTATTATCAGGAACAAACGACGACGGAGAGAAGAGATGGATCCAAATGCAGAGGAGCAGAGATGATCTTGAGATGCTTGGGTTGGGTGACCTGAAGCTGTGTGCCGTAGACAGACAAGAAGCGGAGCCGTGGTCGAGGAGCGAAAGTTCGAAGCCGTTAGATCGGTGAGGCGGGGCGTGTGACGAGAGATGACAGCGTGGGAAAAAACATGGCCGCGTGATGAGAAGCATTACAGCGTGGGAAAGAAAATGTCGGGGAGGCGGAGGTGGTCTTTGATTAACGCGAAATGCTGAGAGCGTGACAGAACCAGTCAATGAACAAATCCTGGTATGCACAAAACGTACGTTTTTAGAATTATGTTTATGAACCGTGGCTCTGTTGTAGCTCTAAAACTATTGTACTATTTGAAAATACATCAAATGTCAAAGTTTGTTAAGATCACTTAGTGTTTTTTTATGTTTTTATTAAGATGTGGCACTTAATTAATTAAATGACAACACTAACATCACACTGTCACAATGGTTTATTAGAACAACCTTTTTTACTGACAAAAGAAATGCTGTTCCTTACCATCAAAGCACACAAAGGGGTATGTGGTTATACATGAAAAATCATTCCAACCACATGATACTATCTTAACACATGTTTGATTTCCACCATTATTGTTGGGCTCTCCTGGACACCAAGGCCTGAAACTTCCCAATGTTTCATTTCCCATAGACCAGCGGTAGCTATTGATGTCATTGTACATTCCAATCCAGGCGCTGGAACTGAACTGTTGTTTCTGTATTTCCTTCTGAAATCGGGCTATGTTGTCATTACTGTCGATGATAGCCAGGTCGGTGTGCTCAGCTTGACAGTAAGCCTGAGCATCACTCCATTTCCTTCCCTGCTGGATCAGGTAGTACTTACGAGGGACAGACAGGATGACAGGGACGACTCCTGTGGATGAGAGTTTTAAACATTTTATGCATTTTATGCTCTGTTATAATTTTTTTTATTCTGCAATTATTGTAAAATTACAATAATTGCAGAATAAAAATTTTATTTAAATTGATTTTTTTGTTACATTTTTATTAATTTCCCCTAATTTGTTATTGAATGAAACACTAAAAACATCTTTATGAACTTCAAATACAGTATATTCAAAACTAGCTGAATGTAGTGCTGTGTCTCCTATAAACATTATAATTCATGTTGCTTGTAGTGTCCTGTATCAGAGAGTACGGCTACAGTTTATGAGGATGAAGTTTACAAAGTGTCTCTGTTATATAAATCATGTGAAGCCATCACACACACACACACACACACACACACAAACACACACACACATGTACCTCACCTGTGAAAAGCAGGAGTATGAACAGATGCTGCTCCATATTATGATGTGTTGAAACTCACTGAGAAACACAAAATGAGATTAAAAACTGATAACTGCAAGTAACACATAATTACACAACATTACGCATCATTACACATTATTACACATCACTGCACACCAATACAAATCATGATACATCACTATAAACCACTATATAACACTACACACTGAGGTATTACTTTTTGTTTTAATATAGATATTGTAGGGAATATTTCATTTCTAGTGTGTTTCATGACATTCTGTGTGCATGAGAACAATGAGTATCCTTTCTTTGACCTCGACACGCTGCTCTATCAGCAAACACATTCCTTAGTATAATCTTACGTTGGAGGTTCATAACTAAGAACAACACCGAAGCTCCTGTTCTTCTCCACGTTATCTTTTATAAACATTCCAGACCAGATATAACCGCTCCTGCACCCTCCTTTTTGGTGTTATTTGTGTGTGTGTGTGTGTGTGTGTGTGTGTGTGTGTGTGTGTGTGTGTGTGTGTGTGTGTGTGTATATACTGTATACGTCTGTCTTCCATAATAAACTTTGAACGTCTCACTGACTTGTGGAATTGAGGGGTTCCCTGAGCACAGGTGGGACAGCAGAATACGGGTGGAGCACTGAGTATACCAAAGGGGGTCTACCAAACAACAAGAAATCCTTACAGATATAAAATAATCATTAAGATTTCATTCATGTTATTGTGATAGTGAAGTGTCCTTATTTACTCATTTTCACATTGTGTTCCAAGTACTTGAACTGGTATGACATGCAGTTCGGGCGAATGTTATTGCCGTGGGCAGAAAGGGCAGGCAAAGGTGCAGAGGGGTTGTTTTTTAAACATAAAAGTCTTTAATGAACAAAAAAGGAACAAACAAAGTATACACAGGGGCTCTGGACAAACACACTTATACAGACAGTCTCTTGAAACTTTACAGTCTCTTTTAACATCAAGACACAGGACCTGCTTGAGCATGTCAGACCATATTAAGCATTTCAGCCCCTCTAGGACTGACAGGAAGACTAGAGACAGAACAGGACTAGGAGACTAGAGACGGGACAGGAAGACTTTAGAGACGAAACGGGACTCACTAGAAGCTAGGGGCCTGCCCTAGAGGCTAAGGGAGCACACAGGAAGCTAAGGGAGCACACAGGAAGCTAAGGGAACACACTGGAGGCTTGGCGAACGCCCTGGAGGCTATGGAGACACATCATGAACACACAGCACAACACACACATGAATGAACTGAATAAACCAAAAAATACACTTACACATCTTACAAATCAAAAAACACACCAGAGCCCAACTAAACAAACATAAGTCAAAATAAAACAATCAAATCAAAACAAAACCAGACCAGACCAAACCAAAATGCATGCCCACTGACAGGATTAATGCTCGACCTAGTTTCCCAGAACAACCAGCTATTTATAACAATCCTAATGATGAGCTACCTCGGTTCAGGTGAGCACCTGCATCACCTGACTGAGGTGCCTTCTGGGAAACGGATCATTCATCAAGACAGGCAGCGCAGAGGAACTGGATAGAGACAAGCAGATAGTATCCACTTTTTTCCTTAAAAAAGTAATGTTATTGCATCTCTCCTTTGTAGCTTCCAAAAGAGATGTTGCAGTTTCAGGAGGCGATTAATGGTAAGTTGATTTAAATTCCCAGTCTTGAGGCCTGGAGATGTCACTCAAGGACACGCCCAGGTGTCTTGATCTTCAGCATATAACAGAAAAGCTGAATGTGAGAAGCAGACCATTCTATGTCTGATAGGGGTATGGAAATCGAGGAGAATGTTGAGGGACTGATCATAGAAATCAACAGTCTTAGTGACTGAGAAGAGTGCTAAAGATCTTTGCTCAGAGTGTCTGGGTTGTTCTTTTTAAAATTTCTGTAACATATGTGCCATTTTTATTTTGTGAGGGAACAAAAGAGTGACAACTCCACTGAAACTACCTTGTGGTCAGACACCCCCAGAAATCCAAAATATTCCCTCTGAGATGTGTGGGAAAGTTAACATGTTGTTGAAGATTAGGTCTGTCCAGTAGTTGCAAAACCTTAACTGCCAAATGGCATGAACATTAAAGTTGCAGAGTATAATAATGTTGGCAGAAGTGGTACAGAAAGATCTAAGACAATCATACATTTCTGAGATAAACACAAATATATGATTTTCTGACAATTGGGGGTCAATAAATAAGCAGTATTGTCATGGATTAAGGTTAGGGTTACGGATAGGCATAGATTAGGGTTAATTGTTAAAAGCTCTTTAAATGCTAGGTATTCAAATGAAGACAGCATAGGCAGAGGGAGGCGACACAGATCCAGTTGCTGACAGTATAATACACCTAAGGCACCAGCTTCATGCCGGTCGCCCAAAGACTTTCAGAGCTAGCCAGCTACCAAACACAGAGATGCAAAACAACTGCAGAGGCAGCGAACCAGGTTCAAAAACCCCAGCGCTAAAAAATGCCCCAAAACCCAAGGTAAAAACATACGTACATAAAAAGAATGACAGTAGCAGAAAAACAGCCTTCTAGGCCTTCAGCCTCAAAAAACATAAAAATAGTAAACTTTACAAATGAAATAAACATAAAAATAGCAGTAAAAAGCAGCAAAAAGCAGGAGGAGAAGCGGCAAACACAAGGATTATTATTCCACAAGCAGTGTGGAGTGGAACAGGATTCAGTGTCACAGTTTTTCAGATAAAATGAAGGGCACAAGAAGACCAACAAGAACAAATGATTAATTTCACTGCAAAATACAATTATGATGATGACTTTGCTGATGAAGCATTGTAAACTGAACCTTTTCTACTGTTTCTATTGTTCTAGATTTTCTAATTATCTTTCTCATTAGCATGACCTTTTTCACAACTTTTAGGAAAAATGAATACTTGTTAATAATTGAGATCAATATGTTTAAAGGAGTGATTCTGTTTGTGTGCATTTGTTTGCCCGGGCACTGTGAAACTTCGCCTCCTGCTCCTGCTTCTTCCCTCGTCTTACACCAGTCATTTTCAAAGGTAAAGTTCAGGTTAATTTATGTTATTTTTACTTTATATTTTGTATTAATTATTTTTAGCTAAAACTTTTTGGGTTATGGAACTAATCATCGCAGTTTCCATTATTTCTTTTGGGGAAATTTGTTTTCCCACAACTGTTGTCTATCACTGACGTAATTACCTATCCCATTTAAGCCACGCTCTGACTCCGTCATGTCGCCAGTTTATTGTGCGCCTTACCAGCCTCAATTCACCAGCGTTTTCTTCCGTCTCTGTCTGCCTAGTTTTGACCTCGCTTTGTTTTTTCTGACCACATCTCTGCCTCTCGATTTGGATTTGTTATTTCGATATTTCCCGTTGCCGACCGCTTACCTTTGGATTACGGACCCTTCTCTCGTCTCGTCTCCGACCACGATTTATCTTCGCTCCCCGCCGAGCTCACGCTGTCATCCATACGCCGGCTGCATGCCCCAGTTTCACTCTACGCCTCAGCCTTCTCGCGCTGGCCCACAGCTCAGGGCACACGCCGGCTGCACACTTCCACATTCCCCAGAGGAGCACTGCATACTCCGGCTTCACTACGCCTCAGGCCTTTCGTGCTGGCACACAGCTCAGGTTACACGCCGGCTCAGCGCACTTCCGCGTTCTCCAGAGGAGCGTCAGACACATCGCCTCTCGCCTCGGCGCACTCCTGCCAGTACTACTTGCCTTTGCATTACAGCAACGCTTTCCCTGTTCAACGCGGAATCCACAATACAGCTTCAAAGCACCACGAAGTGAGTCACAAGCACGCCTTAACGAGACTTCAATCAGCATACACTCCAAACCTCTGCACTTGGATCCACAACGTCCTCTACCGAGCCTGACAGATAATTTTACTTGTGATATGTGTGTGTTAGTGAGCACCCTGACGGAGAAGATATCAGCATTAGAGGAGTGCATCCAGACTTTAGAGAGGGTTAGAGAGAGCGCGGACAGTGTTATTCCCGTAGCGGAGAGTCTGGGTGCCGCAGGCGGAGATAACTAGCCCCGACTCCGGCAGTAGAACCCTCACAGCGGGGCGAGTGGGTGACAACTCGGCGGCATACTCGTTCAGCCAAAGCTAACGCTAAGGCTAGCCCACCGGAGCACACCTCTTCTGTGCTTCACATGTCCAACAGGTTTGCTCTCCTCAGTGATGCACCCGCTGAGAAACCTGAAAGAGCTCTGGTTATAGGAGACTCCATACTGAGGCACGTGAAATTAGCCAGGCCTTTAGGGGCGCCAGGGGCAGTGGTCAGGTATATCCCGGGAGCCAGAGCACCGGACATAGTAGGTAATCTTAGGGCTCTAGGACAGCATAGGTTTTCTAAGACAGTGGTACATGCTGGAGCTAATGATATACACCTTCGTCAGTCAGAGGTTAGCAAGAGTAACTTTACAGAGGTGTTTAAAATAGCGAAGGCGATGTCCGAAGAAGTAGTTTGCTCTGGTCCCATCCCAATGAGACGTGACCACATAGCTTACAGCAGGTTATGGTCGCTGAACCGCTGGATGTCCAGGTGGTGCTTGGAAAATAATGTGGGCTTTATAGACAATTGGAAGACCTTTGAGGGCAAAGCTGGACTGTTAGGGCGGGAGGGTGTCCATCCCACTCGGGAAGGTGCTGCTCTCATTTCTTGTAGTATAGTGCATAGTCTCAGAAGAGATCTAGTTAATCGGTGACAATCCAGAGCCCAGGCTAGCTGCATAGAGTTGTCACTCAGGGTTCATCATATTGAGACTTTGTCTGTTCCCCGAGCTAAACATAAACATGAATTTAGAAAGACTCAGAAAGTCTGTTTTAGTAATTTAATTAACATTAAATTATTAAATTTTAATTAACTTCTATCACACTAAATGCGCAGCTGGTACTTCTGATCTGAAGCTCGGACTGTTAAATATTAGATCTCTCGCATCTAAAGCAGTTATTGTTAATGAAACTATCACAGATCAGGAGTTTGATATATTATGTTTAACAGAAACCTGGATTAAACAGGACGAGTATGTAGCTCTAAATGAAGCGAGTCCTCCTGGATACAGCTACATACACCAGCCTCGGCTAACTGGTAGAGGAGGAGGTGTCGCAGTTATTTATAACGATAATCTTTCTCTCGTACAAAAACACAGATTTTAATTTAATACTTTTGAAGTTCTCTATAGTAACATAAAGTCAGCTCAGTCTATCCCGCTAATCATCATTTACAGACGCCCAGGGCCGTACTCGGAGTTTCTCTGTGAGTTTGCAGATTTCCTCTGAAACCTTGTGTTATGATTTCTGAGTCTGTGTTGTTGGATACCTCTCTGCTGTTGGACTTATGTCTATTCTAGGTGGGCGTGGCCTGTTAATCAGCTGGAGCTCCGGATTGGTTCAACTCTGCATCCTATCCTGATATAAGGACCGCCCCAAACACTCAGCTTTTGCCATTTTGAGCCTCGGTAAATTTGATCTGTCGTGTGCTAAATTTGAGATTTTGATTGACTGTTGCATGTTCCGTCGTTTGTTTGTTTTAAGTGTTGTGCAAGAGAGAAAGAAAGAGTGAATGTTGTAATCTTTGTAATAGTGTTTTGTTGTCTTTGTAAATCTTTGAATGGATTGACTACGCGGTTTATTTGATCTTTTGCGTGTTTTGACTATGGTGTGGATTCTGATTTGGTTGCATGTAAACATCAACTTTTTGTAAATAATTTGTAGATAACTTGACACACAGGAAGTAGCTGTCCGCACAGTTAAGAGTTAATACTATTGGAAGAATTTAGGAAATGTCTTCCAGAGAAAATTGTGATCTATCTGAATGAACAGAAAGTTTCTTCTCTTTCTGAAGCTGCCATTTTTGCTGATGAGTTTGTGCTCACTCATAAAATAGTTTTTCCGTCGCCCGCCAAGCGTAATCTTTTCGATCGCGTTCGCAGTTCTAAGAACGATTCAAGTGCAGTGAAAGAGGAAAATCGTGAGTGTTTGTTTTTACTGTCATGAAGTAGGACACCTCATTGCCATGTGTCCCACTTTGAAACATAAAACTGGCAAGAAAACAAATGTTTCTAAAAGTGTGGGTTTGATTGAGCGGCCCATTCTCTCTCCCAGGCCTGAGAATTTGAGTACAACTGTTGAATCTGCCTTTGAGTCCTTTATTTTTGATGGTGTTGTTTCATTTACTGACACAGAGACAAAGAATATTTGCATCCTTCGTGATACTGGAGCCTCTCAGTCCATAATCTTGGAGAATGTGCTGTCATTTTTGGAACAGTCAAGCTGTGGTCCTAGTGTATTATTGCAAGGCATTGATCTTTTGGTGGTTAAAGTTCCGTTACACAATGTCTATTTGCGTTCTGGAATTATTTCAGGCGAAGTTAAGCTGGCAGTTCAGTCTGAGTTGCCTGTTAAGGGTGTTGTGCTCATACTGGGAAATGATCTGGCAGGTAAAAAGGTTTTGTTTACCTGAGGTTACAGATGTTCCTGAGGTACAGGATGATTCTTTGCAGGAACAATTTCCAAATGTATTTAGTGATTGTGTGGTGACTCGTGCTCAAGCACAAAAATTGAAAGAGACTGTAGATTTGTCAAAGACCTTGTGTGCTGAAAACTCTGAGCATGATGACAAAGGTGAATTAGTTGAAGTAAAAATGTGTGGACTTCCCAGTGTTGATTTGCCATTTGGGAAAGCCATGTTAATTGAGGCCCAAGGTGCTGATCAAACTCTGTGTTCCTGTGTTGCAGCTGCGGTCGAGCCAAGCATTTTGCCAGAGCACCCAGTTGCCTACTACTTTGACGATGGTGTGCTGATGTGCAAGTGGTCTCCACGTCATGTCACCGATGATTGGGGAACTGTGTTTCAGGTTGTTATTCCAAGACCTTTTCGAGAGCAAGTTTTGAGCGTTGCACATGACCATGAACTTTCTGGTCACGTAGATATCAGAAAAACATACGATGGGTTGTTGAAACATTTCTTTTGGCCTTCAATGAAATCCGACGTTTCCAAGTTCTGTAAGTCTTATCATGCATGTCAATTATCTGGCAAGCCCAATCAGGTTATTCCCCCGGCCCCATTGAAGCCGATACCAGTAATTGGTGAACCATTCGAACTAATTTTAGTCGACTGCGTTGTGCCCGTGCCCAAAACTAAATCTGGAAATTCCTATTTGTTAACTCTCATGTGTGTGTCAACCAGATATCCTGAAGCAATACCCCTACGCTCACTTAAAGCTCATGCAATTGTCAAAGCCATTGTCAAATTCTGTACTACCTTTGGGGTGCCTAAATATATACAGTCTGATCAAGGAACAAATTTCATGTCTAAAGTGTTTGCCAAAGTAATAAAAAAAATTAAACATTAGACATCAAGTATCTAGTCCCTATCACCCTCAGTCCCAGGGTGCCCTCGAACGATTTCATCAAACCCTCAAGTCTATGCTCCGTACGTTTTGTGTTGAACAAGAAAAAGAATGGGATGAGGAAATCCCATTGTTGTTATTTGCTATTCGTACTACGACTCAAGTTTCTCTCGGTTTTAGTCCATCAGAGCTAATTTTCGGGCACACTGTAACAAACATGCTACTATTCTTAAATAATAACTTGCCGTTAACAGAATCAGGGTTGGATAAGGACCACCAGAAATAGATTTTTATGTAATCAAAAGAGTATATACATTTATTTACAAAGCCACACCATTCACTCCCCGTGTTTTCTCACTCACACTCACACACATACACAGAGTCCATGAGCTCGTTTTTTCTGCTCCCACGCAAGTCCATAAATACAATAAATACACTCAGAGAACGTCCCGCTCCGCACCCGATGTCCTCCGTGAGCGACGTCTCCTTTAAGGCGACGTGGTGGTCATCGACGAACTGGTCCCTCGCGCACACTGCTGCTGATGTGTTTTCCCTGGAGGACCAGCTGACACACTCACAGACACTCAAAACACAAGAAAAAAACCCTCCTGCATAACCACAGCAGGAGGGATGAATGCACAGAAAGCAAACAGATGTGAAATAAAGGCCAAATGTGATATAAATGCCTTGGCGGGCTTTACACAAATACACATTTTTAAATCCATGTACTTACATGCGCATAGGACGAACATATCCCGCATTCGGGTTTTTAAATAGTGGCTTTAGCTTTTGGCTTCGGCTTTTGGCTTCCGCTGGGGTAATGGCTGCTGTTACCTAGCCCAGCCTTTCTCCTTCTTTTATTGATTTTAAAGCAAACGGCTTCCACAGCGCCCCCGCAGGCCGGGAGCCCGTAACTAGGCAACTGCCTGTTACAACACAGTACGTGGTCCCTTAAAGATCTTGCAAGAGCAAATTCTCTCAATTGACCACCCTTCTACTACTAAGAATGTTTTGGATTATATTAATTCATTTCGTGACCGACTGCATCAATTGTGGAAACTGGCAAAACACTCGCTTGATTCTGCACAGTAAAGATGAAAACTCGATATGATCAAAAGGCTGTCCCACGCTCATTCCAAATTGGTGATAAAGTTCTTGTTTTACTTCCCATGCCTGGGTCAACACTTCAAGCTAGATTCACCGGCCCTTATGAGATAAAAGAAAAGTTGAGTGACACTGACTATGTTTTTAACACTCCTGATCGCAGGAGAAAGACACGTGTTTGTCACGTTAACATGCTGAAAGCATGTGGCATGTTCCGACTCGAAAGGTATGACTCCCCTCCTCACGATTGCCCCGGTAATTGTTCCACTTTCTGAGTATTCACCAGAAATGATGGCTTGAAGATGAATAATGCCACCTTTACGTCATCTCGGTTTTCAAATTCAGAGACTTTATTAAACCTTTTGGCGAAGTTGTCTCACTTACCTCCATCTGCTCAAGCTGACAATCAAAAAATTGGCAAGTGCCACTCACTGACCGTGCATCTGAAATTTCTGCTTTTGCTACTCCTGATGCGTTCTTACAGTATCGTGTGATGCCTTTTGGCCTTCGAAATGCAGGAGCTACCTTTCAACGGTTAATGTCTATCGTGTTATCTAAGGTTTCTAAATGTGAAGCTTATCTAGATGATGATGTCTGCTATGCTGACACTTGGGATGACCATCTTAAATCCATAGATGATGTCTTCAGAAGGCTTTCTGAATCAAATCTTACACTAAATCTAGCAAAGTGTGAATTTGGTTGTGCTACGATCACCTATTTAGGTAAGGAAGTTGGCAGTGGTCAAGTTCGTCCCCTAAATTCAAAGGTGCAAGCTATCCTCGATTTTCCAGTTCCAAAGAACAAGAGAGAACTTCAGCGATTTCTTGGCATGACCGGCTATTATCGCCTTTTTTGTAAAAACTTTTCTGTTGTGGCCAGTCATCTCTGTCACGTCACGCCAAGCCACAGCCCCGTCATGATCACCTGAGGATTTCTCTCATCTCACTTCCTGTTTTCCCACACCTGTTGCCTATCACTGACTTAATTACCTATCCCATTTAAGCCACGCTCTGACTCCGTCCTGTCGCCAGTTTATTGTGCGCCTCACCAGCCTCAATTCACCAGCGTTTTCTTCGTCTCTGTCTGCCTAGTTTTGACCTCGCTTTGTTTTCTCTGACCACGTCTCTGCCTCTCGATTTGGATTTGTTGTTTCGATATTTCCCGTTACCGACCGCTTACCTGCTTCCCCGACCACGATTTTGGATTACGGACCCTTCTCTCGTCACTCCGGCCACGACCTTCGCCTGCTCTCCGACCACGATTTATCCTCGCTCCCCGCTGAACTCACACTGTCATCCATACACCGGCTCTGCATGCCCCGCTTTCACTCTACGCCTCAGTCTTCTCGCGCCGGCACGCAGCTCAGGTCACACGCCGGCTCTGCACACTCCCGCATTCCCCAGAGGAGCGCTGCATACTCCGGCTTCACTACGCCTCAGGCTTTTCGCGCCGGCACACAGCTCAGGTTACACGCCGGCTCAGCGCACTTCCGCATTCTCCAGAGGAGCGTCAGACACACCGCCTCTCGCCTCGGCGCACTCCTGCCGGTACTACTTGCCTTTGCATTACAGCAACGCTTTCCCTGTTCAACGCGGAATCCACAATACAGCTTCAAAGCACCACGAAGTGAGTCACAAGCACGCTTTAACGTCACTTCAATCAGCATACACTCCAAATCTCTGCACTTGGATCCACAACGTCCTCTACCGAGCCTGACAATCTCACAGCTCTGCTTTGTAAATCTGTTTCCTTTAAGTGGACTCCTATGTGTCAAACAGCTTTTGATTCTTTGAAAACTCTGCTCTGTTGTGCTCCAGTACTTGTGGTCCCTCATTTTGAGAAACCATTTCTGTTAGAAGTAGATGCCAGTGGTACAGGTGTCGGTGCTGTTTTATTGCAAACCAGAGATGATGGTTTGAACCATCCAATCAGTTTCTTTTCAAAGAAGTTCCTTAAACATCAAATGAGTTACAGTACTACTGGAAAAGAAGCCCTTGCCTTAATCCTTGCCTTGCAGCATTTTGAAGTATATATTGGTTTGACTATGCAACCTGTCACTGTTTTTACAGATCATAATCCTCTTGCCTTTCTCCAACAGATGTCAAATGCCAATCATTGTTTAATGCGATGCTCTCTGATTTGCCAATTACAATTTGTCACAAAAAGGGTGTTGAAAATGTAATTGCTGATTCCCTGTCACGTGTTAACCAGTAAAATATTGTATGTTTTATTTTGTTAGCTGGAGCTCGGCATTGGTTCAACTCTGCATCCAATCCTACTATAAGGACCGCCCCAAACACTCAGCTTTTGCCATTTTGAGCCTCGGTAAATTTGATCGTGTGGTAAATTTGAGATGACTGTTGTATGTTCCGTCGTTTGTTTGTTTTGAGTGTTGTGCCAGAGAGAAAGAAAGAGTGAATGTTGTAATCTTTGTAGTAGTGTTTTGTTGTCTTTGTAAATCTTTGAATAGAGATTTGATCTTTTGCGTGTTTGACTATGATGTGGATTCTGATTTGGTTGCATGTAAAACATCAACTTTTTGTAGATAACTTGACATACGGGAAGTAGGGGGTGAGACGCCATTTCTTTTTCACATGTCTTTTTACGCTGTTTTTGATTTAGGAAGGTAGGTAAGTAAATTTGTATTTTGTTTTCTAAACTTTAATTTCAGGTTACTTAGGTTTAACTCCAAGTCTATTTTGTTGATTGTTTTGGCCTGGTCTACCTCTGAAGAAAACCCAGTGTAGAACAAAAAAAAACTATTGAACTATCTCTCTGGTGTAAGCTCATTCAGTTCTCTTTTTCTGTTATGGCTAACCCCTAGAGGTCGTAACACCTTGTTTCTGTAGACAAAGCGTTAATTGCTGGAGACTTTAATATTCATTTTGAGAATCGAGAAGATCCTCTGAGAACAGCATTTTATGTCCATACTGGACTCAGTAGTAGTAAATCAGTGTGTAGTAGGACAACTCATAAAGCAGGTCACACTTTGGATTTAATATTATCCTTCAGATTAAGTATAGGAAATAAGTATCTAAAGTTCTCAGATCACTATCTTGTCTCGGTTAAAGCGTGTCATAGTAATAATGTACGCACAGCACCGCGTTACCGCCTTAAACGTACATTCACATCAAATACCACACAGAGCTTCATCAATAATCTCCCAGAGTTATCAACTTTGATTGGATCACCATCTGACTTCACAGAACTTGAACAGGCAACTGAATATCTAGAGTCAACACTTCGTTATAGCTTAGATAATGTAGCTCCAGTTAAAAGGAATTGATTAGAGATAAGAAACTCGCTCCTTGGTATAATGACCACACAGGCACTTTAAAACAAACGCCTCGAAAATTAGAATGTAAATGGCGTCAAACTAAATTGTTAGTATTCCAAATAGCATGCAAGGAGAGCATCCTGAACTATAAAAAAGCCCTCAGTGATGCTAGATCAGCGTATCTCTCCACTCTTATAGAAAATAACAAAAATAATCCAAGATTTGTATTTAATACCGTAGCTAAATTAACTAAAAACATGTAGTAGTGAGGATTTCATGAACTTTTTCAATAACAAAATCATAAATATTAGGCAAAAAATTCAGGCTTTGAAACCAGACAATTTAAATAATTCAGATGATCTAAACCACATCACATCAGAACTTCGAACACTTTACTCCCCTTGAAGCGAGGGAACTAATCTCACTCATCTCTTCTTCAAAATCGTCAACCTGTATATTAGATCCTATACCGACACATTTTCTCAAACAGATAGTACCAGCAATAACAGAACCCCTGTTGAAAGTAATTAACTGTTCACTCAGTAGTGGGTATGTCCCCAAATCCTTTAAATTAGCCGTTATTAAACCACTAATCAAGAAACCTGACCTTGACCCTTGTCAGCTTTCTAATTACAGGCCAATATCAAACCTTCCCTTTATCTCCAAGATTCTGGAAAAGGTAGTATCACAGCAGCTATGTTCACATCTACATAGAAATAGCATAAATGAACTGTATCAGTCAGGATTTAGGCCTCATCACAGCACAGAGACAGCACTTGTTAAAGTAGTAAACGACCTCCTATGGGCCTCTGATCAGGGTTGCGTCACTATACTTGTGCTACTGGACCTCAGTGCAGCTTTTGACACCATTGATCATAGTATTCTCCTTCACAGATTAGAAAAAGTAGTAGGAATTAAGGGAACTGCCCTCTTGTGGCTCAGATCCTATTTGACTGATCGTTATCAGTTTGTTGATTTAGATGGTGACCATTCCTCATGTTCTCAAGTGGAGTTTGGTGTTCCACAGGGCTCAGTTTTAGGCACACTGCTTTTTTTCCCTTTACATGCTTCCTCTGGGCAACATAATTCGTAAACATGGTATTAGTTTTCATTGTTATGCTGATGATACAATTATACGTCTCAGCAAAACCAGATGAGAAAAACCAGTTTGCTAAAATTGAGCAGTGTGTGCAGGACATAAGAGATTGGATGTTAATTAATTTTCTTCTGCTTAATCCTGATAAGACAGAAGTTCTAGTCATAGGACCACAAGTAGCTAGAAGTAGGCTTTCTGATCACACTGTAACTTTAGATGGCCTTTCTGTTCCATCAAGTGCAACAGTAAAAGACCTTAGTGTGATTATGGATTCCAGCCTTTCATTTGAAGCACATGTATATGGTATTACCAAGATAGCTTTCTTTCACCTTTGAAATATTGCCCAGATAAGAAACATATTGGCACTAAATGATGCAGAAAAACTAGTTTGTGCTTTTATCACCTCTAGGTTGGACTATTGTAACGCCTTACTGTCTGGTTGTTCTACTAGGTGTATAAACAAGCTTCAGTTAGTACAGAATGCAGCAGCGAGGGTCCTCACTAAAACCAGAAGATACGAGCACATCACCCCTATCTTATCTACACTGCATTGGCTCCCTGTGAAATTTCGCATCGATTTTAAGATACTACTTAAAATGACATATAAAGCACTAAATGGTCTCGCGCCGCAGTAATTGAGTGAACTGTTAGTGTCTTACGATCCGCCACGCCTACTTCGATCAAAGGATGCAGGCTGCCTGTCAGTATCACATATTATTAAAACTACAGCAGGGGGCGGAGCTTTTTCTTACAAAGCCCCAAAGTTATGGAATAGTCTTCCTATTAATGTTCGGGACTCAGACACAGTCTCAGTGTTTAAGTCTAGGCTAAAAACTTATTTATTTAGCCAAGCATTTTTGTAAATAGATTAGCCTTAGGTAAAGGAGCAGATCTGGGGGACTCATGGACGTAGAGTATCTGGTGAACTGGTATGTTTAGATGCTGTCCTCCCCACTCTCATTGTTCACTCAGGTTTGTTGACGGTGAGGTGATTGGTTGCTTTACATCACAGGGGGCCCTCATGTTTGTGTTTCCTTCTGGCTCCTCCCTTTTATGAGATGCTGTTATAGTTAGTCCTGCCGGAGTCCCTGCTTGCACTCTGCACTAAATATACATTCACCTTATACATTATGTGACTGTGACCATACCTAACTGCCATCTCTCCTTATTTTCTGCTCTCTCCTCTCTCTCTCTCTCTCTCTCTCTCTCTCTCCCTCGCTCCTTTTCCCTCTCTCTGTCTCTCTGTCGAGCTATACATGTTCGCTCCTGAGTTGCCAGTGATCCAGACCCTTCTGCCCTCTGGACCCGTCTAACCCGTCCTGGAGTCCTGCTTCTGGTTGGAGATCTCGTCGCATGGATGCCCCGTGTAGTCTGCCTGGATTCGTGTGGTGGCTGGGGATGGTTTCCACGAAGACTGTCCTGTCCTCGACTGAAGCAGACAGCTGTTCTCTGGGGACCTGTGACTTCAGTTGTTTGATAGCTCAGGACTGGAATTTCCTATAGTCTACCTAAGCCTCCAGGAACAAACTGGACTCCTTTTAATTTTAATTTTAACACATCTCCTGTTATACTGAACTTCCAGTCTTACACATTATTATGCTGATCAATCCCTGCTGTCCGTTAACACCCAGATGAGGATGGGTTCACCGTTGAGTCTGGTTCCTCTCAAGGTTTCTTCCTATTACCATCTCAGGGAGTTTTTCCTTGCCACCGTCACCCTCGGTTTGCTTATCAGGGACAATCTTATCATTTTGATTCATACACATTCACATTTCATACAAACTTACTTCTTTTGATTGTGTAAAGCTGCTTTGCAACAATGTCAATTGTTAAAAGCGCTATACAAATAAAATTAAATTGAATTTAATTAAAATTTCAATCCATGACTCTCCTTTTAATTGTAATCACCTGCAGATGTAAAAATCTCTGTACAGCCCTGCGTAAAATAACACACATACACTAAACAGACTAATTATCCCATATTTTAATCTGTTAAATCATTTCTTTATTAAGGGTTAGAAAGTAACTAAAGTATTTTAGTAAAGTACTGAAACATACCTGAAATGTGAAGAACGTAAACAATCAGGGTCATAGAGTTCATAGATCTCAGTGTCTTTCAGAGATGTTCTGCAATATCTGAGTTACTGTTTCTCCTTTTATCCTTTTCAATTAGAAGCTGACAAACCTCTCCACACCTCCTTCTGTTCCTACTTTCCAAAACAGATTGGATGTAAATCAGAGATGCAGAGAGCACGACCAAAAAAACAGAAAGGACTGGAGATGATTATCAAAGTGTTTT
>JAAGKR010001211.1:0-26842 GCA_011419295.1 Clarias macrocephalus
CGAGTAAATGTGCTTGTGTTTGTGCTTGTTTGTGTGTATGGTTTGAGTCTGTGTGTACATTAGTGATGTGTGTGTTAGTGTGTGAGATGTGTTTGTGTGTTAAAACAGGGCTAATGTCAGTTTGGGCCCTAAATATTTGTTGAGTGCATTAGTGTGTGTGTGTGTGTGTGTGTGTGTGTGTGTGTGTGTGTGTGTGTGTGTGTGTGTGTGTGTGTGTGTGTGTGTGTGTGCGTCGTGAGAGAGTGGTGTGTGTATGTGTGTGTATGTGTGTGTGTGGTGTGTGTGTGGTGTGTGTGCATCGCGAGAGGTGTGTGTGTGCGTAAATGTAAACATTTGTAACATGGGTGTATGTATGTGTGCATGCGTGTGTGTGATGTATGAGTGTGTTTGTGTGTGTGCATGCAGCATGCGCGTGTGTGTGTGTGTGTGTGTGTGTCTGTGTGATGTCACAGAAAGTGTCACTGAATATAATGACACGCAATATAATGCCACACAGAAAGTTATTAATCATTTTTCGGCGTACGTTTAAGACATTAGCACGGCTGACCCGTTTGAGATATCAAAAATCCCTCCGCAATTTTGCATCCTCAATGTCTTTAGATCTCTTTTGCCCAGTTTGGTAGCGATTGTATAATTTCCCTAGGAGTCGTATATAAAAATCCATTGGGTGCGTTTTTGCGAACGACCCAAAATAACCAGCCTCCTGTTGAGTTTAGCCCAGGACATGTGGCGCGAAAGTTGTTTGGCTCGATGAGCTCTAAATGTGTACTGTGTTTCGTGTGCCTACGTGAAATTGTGTATGAGCTAGGCAGCAAAATCTCATGCGGGGGCCCCTGGGCCCCGGCCACGAGACTCCCAGGCATCCTGATGGCAACAGATTCCAACCTGTCTGCCAAGTTTCATGAGTTCTTGAGCATGTTAAGACCCCCGAAAAGTGCCCTTCACACACTATGACGACATAGGGCTGATGTCATAGTGCTTGGGCCCTAAATATAGTTGCAAGCAACGATGACGGGCCCAAGCACCCTGCGCCATCGCCACCCCCTTGTGGCCCCTTGTCATTCGAGTGTGTTAAGACCTCGAAAAAGCCATCGCTACTCGGTTGCACCTCACAACCTGCACACATGGAGACACCACGAGACTCTCAGGCATCCTGATGGCAGCAGATTCCAACCTGTCTGAAACCCCCGAAAAGTCCAAAAGGGTGGAAAAAAATAAATAAAAATAACCCTTAGGAAAACAAGAGGGCCCTTCACACACTATGATGACATAGGGCTGATGTCATAGTGCTTGGGCCCTAAAAATAATAATCCTTAGGAAAACAAGAGGGCACTCACACACTATTATGACATAGGGCTGATGTCATAGTGCTTGGGCCCTAACTAGAGAGGCACATTTCCTGACGAAAATGTGAGTGGTGCTTGCCATGATGTCATAGTCATAGTTGATGTTGGTCATAGACAATGTTAAGTCTATGGGACTTTTTGGGACTTTTTTGCAGCCACCCCTTAGAAAAGTCATAGCACCCCATTCCCGACGAGGCTGCACGATTTGACACCTCAATCATGGTTCTACGACAAACGGTGCGGGAATAGTTACGCGCCAAACTTTCATACGGAAGAATAAGAAAAAGAAAAATAATAATAAGCCTGTGAGATTATAATAGTAGTGCGTCGCTTCGCAAGCACCACTAATAACTAGAGAGGTACATTTCCTGAAGAAAATGTGAGTGGTGCTTGCCGTGATGTCATAGAGCTTCCCATGTCATAGTCATAACTGATGTTGGTCTCAATGTTAAGTCTATGCGGGCAATTAACCGCCCTCCCCTTAGAAAAGTCATAGCACCCCATTCCCGACCAAGCCACTTGATTTGACACCTCATTCATGGGTCTACGACAAACAGTGTGGGACTAGTTACGCGCCAAAATTTCACACGGTAGAAAAAAAAATAAGCCTGAGATTATAATAGTAGTGCTTTGCTTTCGCAAGCACCACTAATAAAAAAAAAAAAAAAGCCTGTGAGATTATAATAGTAGTCCTTCGCTTCGTAAAGCACCACTAATTAAGTGAAAAGACCTGAGCATTTTATTTATACTACTATTGTTGCAATCATGCCAGCAAAACAGACTTTATAGAGCCTTTGGTCATTTGTCACCCATCTGTATAAAGTCTCTTGGCAAAAATGATGGAGTCATCACGGACAATGAATGTTCACCCAGCTTTTTTACTTCATATGAAATAAGTGGAATTAAACCTTAATGATTGTGCAAAATTTACCATATATTAAGTATTATACATCTATTAGTTCCGACCAAGTAATCTGGTTGGACAAGAGGCATTCCAATAGTGGTGTTAATTGACCAATGGGACATTTAACTAAGGTGTTTAAATCATTAATTACACAAACTGTCGGTTGCATGTTTTTATTTATTTATTATTATTTAGGTATATTGTAGGTCTGTATTGAACACAGTAATGAGGAGAAAGCAGTTATCTCCCAAAATACACACTCAAAACCAGTCACAGACATATTTAACATATTTAAAGTATTTTAAATTAACAATTTAAACAACTCTAAAACTATATGGGAACATCTCTTTGTTCAACCAGTTGTGAAGCATGTGTGTATCAAACACGCCAAATTTTGACTTATTAAGTAAATAAATGAAGTCGTGCCATCTACTTTATTTATTTGAATATCGTTGGTGCGAAGGTTATATGATGATGCCCCAGATAGAAGAGAGAGAGAACAGACAAGCGGGTCAGGCTGGTGCTACACTGTACACCATGGCGGTTTTGCAGGCCTACCAGGCTGACATGCTGAAAGACTTGAACACTAGTCTGTTGATGAGAGAGTACTCACAGAGCTACGCCGAACCACAGATCTGTCTCTCCGTGCAACCAAACACACGGTGTGCTATTGGCCGTTTTATGGCTGCCATAGTGTCCACGGAGAGACATCTGTGGCTAAACCTCATGGGCATTAAGGATAAGGATCGTGCTTTCCTCCTTGATGCTCCCGTCTCGCCTTCCAGCCTTTTTGGCGACGCTGTTAACCTTTTGGCGACGCTAACCACTAGGTTTTGGGAGGCGAAACTATATGAACAGGCCTTTGGGAGGTTTCTTCCTCGCCGTGCTCAAGAATCGGACCGTCGGCCACCCAGTCCCAACCAGATCTGGCTCTCACAAGCCGTGAGGTGCAGAGAGTGTGGCGAGCCGGACACCCCCTCATAGAGACTGTGGAGGGAATCGCCGCACTTTACAATTCACCTCAAAAAGACCGGACCTGAGGAGCATCATCTCTCTGCCGTTGTCCAATCTCCACCACCATCGGGGAGCAGCAGTCTCCAGCGAAATGTTAGGTGCTCTGTTCCTTCCTGCCATGTTTCAGGATGCCGAACACCTAACAACCCCCCATCCAGCCTCAGTGTCAAAACTTGTGCCCCTTTCAAAGAGACTGGCAGCGGGGAACCTACTGCCACGTATGTCTCCGTAGGTACAACGCACTTTAGAGAGAAGCTACATTTTGCACATAATCTTCAATGGCGTGGTCTCCACTATCATGAAAATGTAACGAGTTTTTCTGGAAAAGGGGCCATACAACATATTCTCCTGCCAGACAGAGACCCAGGCTACTAAAGTCAGTATTTCCTGGTTTCCAAGAGAGATGGGTGGGTTGCGTCCAATTTCACATCTTCGTGGCCTGAATATAAAAATTTTCATAGCCAAAATGATTGTTTCTCAAATCCAACCAGAGGATTGGTTTGTGACAATCGACCTGAAGGACGCCTATTTTCATATAGAAATATTGCCACAACACAGGAAGTTCCTGAGGTTTGCTTTCAGGGGCGAAGCTTACCAGTATCGGGTCGTTCCATTTGGCCTAGTCCTCACATATGTCACCCCGCACATATATAAAATGCACAGATGCAGCTCTGGCTCTATGATTTCAGGGCATCCATACTCTGAATTATATAGATGACTGGCTGATCCTGGCTCAGTCTTCGTGCATAAAGAGGCGCTTCGACATCGAGATGTCGTCTTAGCTCACCTCCGTTCTTTAAGATTGAGATTCAACGCCGGGAGAGGCGCTCTCTTTCCTGCTCAGAGAACAATATTTGGATGTCATATGGAATTTGATCGCAATGCAGGCACAGCTGTCTCCTGCACGTGTCGAATCCATTTTCAATACCCTAAAGGAAATCAGGTTAGGCCAGAAAGTGATTGTTCATTACTTTCAGAGTGTTTTAGCTCTCATGGCAACTGCATCCACGGTTATATCATTGGGCCATCTGTACATGAAATTGTTTCAGTTAAGCACTTGGTTAAGTGCCAGGGGATTTTATTCAAGGGCCAATCCCCAGAGGCAAATAAGGGTTACACGCCAGGAGCTTCGTACCCTTTCTATGTGGTTCAGACCCCAGTTTTTGACTGGGTCCCACTCTAAGTCCATGTTGTAGTTGCAAGTTGCTAACGACAGACGCTTCCCTGATGGGCTGGGGTGCGGTCTTGGATGGCCGTCCATCCCAAGGGATTTGGAGAGGTCATCTTATTGCGTGGCACATCAATTGCCTCAAATTGATGGCTCTGTTTCTGGCCCTGAAATACTCCTTCCAGTAGTTGAGAGGCTACCATGTCCTAGTGCGGGTGGACAACACTACAGTAGTCTCGTAAATAAATTGCCTGGGTGGACTGTGCTTGTGCCGCTGGAAAAAGCTAGCACACCAGGTTTTGCCTTGGGTAATTTACATTCCAGGGCATATGGATATGGGAGCAGACTTGCTGTCCAGACAAGCTGTGACATGCAGGGATTGGAATCCCCACCCCAAGTAGTCAGTCAAATCTAAGTGCTAGGGCTCCCTCCACTAGAAGAACTTATGCCCTCAAATTGAGTGTATTTGAAAGTTGGTGCATGGCAAAACATGTAGACTCAGTCCACTGCTGAATTTTTTCAGTGCTGGAGTTTCTGCCAGAAAAGTTGTCCTCAGGCTTATGCCCTAGTACTCTCAGAACGTACGTAGCTATTTCGGCTTGTCATGTTCTGACTGTTGGGGTTTCTATGGGAAAGCACCCTTGTCATGCTCTCAACGCTTTCGCACTGATCAGAGACCGCGTCCGCTTCTTGACATTGACACACGCTGTCATGCTTCTCATCATGCGGCGATGTTTTCCCACGCTGTCATCTCTCCTAACATGCCCCTGGACTGTCCCACCTGCACACCTGTTTCTCATCCGGCGATGATTTTTTCAGGCTCATAAGGAAGCCCAGCGTACTGTCTTGCTGCTGGATTGTTGTGTTTTTTCGCGCCAATATTCTCTATGTTTTGTTTCATAGTTTTCACGTTATCGACTCCGCTTTGCTTTCTCGTTTTCCCGATTCTCGCCTCATGCTTTGGAATAGTTGCTTCGGTGACAGATTTAACGCCATTGAACACTGGATCCTCGACTTCAGCTTCGCTTCACGTTTTAGCTCGACGCATTCGCTGACGGATTTAATGGCTTTGAACTCTCGCTTTCACTTCTCGACCATGGCTCTGCTTCTAGTCTCTCCATGGCATGCAGCTTTAGGTCACCTTGGCATGCGATGGCCCCTTCGTGGGACTTAGCTATTGTGCTCGAAGGTCTGATTGACACCCCTTTAGAACCACTAGAGTTAGCATCTGTCAGGCTTCTGACTGTTAGGATGGTTTTCTTATGGCCATTACTTCTCTGAAGAGAATTGGAGATCTGCAGGCTTTGTCAGTCTCCCCATCCTGCGTAGACTTTGCCACTGGGCTAGTCAAAGCTGTTCTGCATCCTCACCCGAACTATTCCATTCTCTACCATGCACCCAGTTGTTCTCGAAGCCTTCTGTCCTCCGCCTTTTACAGCTCCGGAGCAGGAAGACTTCATGTACTGTGACCAGTACGTGCTCTTCAGATTTACGTCCACCGCCCTAGCTAGTGGTGTCAGAGTGTCAGAGTAGCTTTTCATTTGCTATGGCGGCCGCCACTAGACAAATGCTGTCACATTGGGTGAGAGATGCTATTGCCCTAGCCTACGAGGCGCTTGGTCACACTTTGCCTCTAGGAATCAGGGCTTATTCAACCAGGGGGATTGCCTCATCAATTACTCTGGCAAGAGGTGTCCCCTTGCAGCAAGTGTGTGATGCGGCAGGATGGTCCTCTCCGCACACATTTGTCAGATTTTATAGTTTGGATATCCATGCTCCTCCGGGCTCATGGGTCCTCGAGTCTGCATCCTAAAATTATGTCTGAGACCTCTTTGGCTATTGTGCGCACAACCTGGGGGTCCAGACACTTGCAGTGCGGCTGCGTTGGTATTCTCGTTTCCAAAGCGTTTTCACGCAGCATCAAGTGTAGCTTTTGAAAGGGAACACCTCGGGTTACTTTGTTGTAACCCTGTTCCATGAAAAATCGGGGACAAGATGCTGCGCTCCAAAGCCGCACTGCTGGTGTGGCTAGACGTCGTTTCAGACAAAAAAATTTACCTGGGGATGTTTCCGTTGCACTCATCAGATGACGTCATTGACCAAGGTTATATAAGCCAAAATTTGGCATGTTTGATACACACATGCTTCACAACCGGTTGAACAAAGAAAAGTTCCCATAGTGTTTTCACGCAGCATCTCATTCCTGCTTTTTCAGGGAACAGGGTTACAACAAAGATGTTTTATTTACACCTAAGCTGAGCTAGAATGCCAACTAGCTTCTATCACAAGACTGAAACCCAAACCCCTTTATAACCCCTAATCGAGAGCAAATGAAAACCTGGTTAAATAACAAAACGAATGATAATCTGTTGACACTAAATGGTGTTTGTGTCACATTTGAAGTTGTTCTGTTGTGCTGGTTATCAGCATGGCTGTGATGTCCTCAGCACTTGTTATCTGGGAATTTGCACATCAACTTCTGCTTCAAACTCAAAAAGCCAATATCCAACAAAAGGGAACACAAGGATCAACTCTGGAAACACTTTTTAATTCTTGTTTCTGGCAATTTTGTAGGCTACACAACAGTTGTTCAAAGTGGATTCAATTAAGTGGTTGATAACCTTAAAAAACACTGAAAGGTACATCATTATTTCTGATAAATAATAGTTAAATCACTACTTATCATAAATATTAGTTAAATAAAATATAAACAAATACAACAAAATTATTTAAGCAAGCAAGCTTAACATGAACTGTTTAGCAAACATGTAATACACAATATCATATAAATTATTTTGTGAATATATGGAAATTACACTTAGACAACAATCATAGCAACATAAGTTACTGTTTCTCTCTTGATTTGTGCACTATAGAAATTAAATCAAATATCAAATAACTCAGATTCAAGTGATAATCAGTAATTAGTCCTTTGTATAAGTAAAGAGCGGTATTATTATACCATCAGTGTCCCTGAGATGACCAGCAGCAGATGTGCTTTCCTGTCTCACATGTTACTGACTGCAGTCTCTTGACTTACACGCAGGTATTTATACACAAAGCCTATACTGTTACCTCATAGCTGATTAGGGGTAAAGACTGTTAGGTGGCGATTCTCTCTCACAGACGGTGCTTGTACATTGAGTCTGTACCTTTGCTCCATTAGTAACTGTGAGGTGATGCATATTGCGATGTCATACCCTGAATATGTCACAGTTGTTCTTTGCCGAATTACTTCAGCTCCACCATTTCACTTATTTTAGCTTTACACCTCCCATTGAACTACTGTAGTTCACACTTGTTTTTTCTGCCTGTTCTTCTGTAGGAACCAAGACAAATTTTTTCAGACAATTTTGATCGTCAATTTTTTGATGACCTCTGTTTTATCGGTGATGCGCACTGTACAATGCAAGCAGTGGTATCTGCTATGACGAGAGCTTGCAAGATAGATTTTCCAGGGCCATTTCCTGGGATCCACCACCAGTCACTCGCTGCCACAGCCTTTTAGATTTCCCCAACTCTGTTTGCAAAGAATGTCTGGAACCCATAACTATCACAGTCTGACTGTCTACTAAGTGGAACCAACTTTCAACTCCCATCCAGTACTTTCTGAGACATGCAGCAAAAACTGCGCCACAGATCTCAGCCTTGACAGCATCTCCCTTCTGGTCCAGTGGTGCTACCTTGGCCTTGGACTCGACTAATCTGACATCTACCCCTTGGTCTGTTTCCCAGCATAGGTACAATATGGCCCATTAGGTGTTGCTACCATCTGAGAATGTGATCCCCCATGGTTTTCCTTTCCAGCCAACTGGTGTGAGACTTCTATGAAACTTAACTTGACTGAGCTGTACATACTCCTCAAAGAGTTTGATGGCCTAGTTTCTGAGATTTTCCGAACGTGGCTTGTCCCATGTTTGTCAAGTTAAGCTCCAATTTCCTGTCACTTGGAGTGCCTTCCTGGCAAGAATTGCAGCCTTTTGCTTGCCAGGCATAACGAGACCAATTGGGTCATGGAGCCCAGCAACCTGGCTTAGTAGTTGTCTCCTGGTCAATGAGTTAAGGCTTTTCAGTTTCACTTCGCCTTCAAGAAGATTTTGGCATGTTCTCATTTTTTTTCCGTTTTTGAGATGTTAATGGCGGTCATAATGTAGACTTTGTCCTCTTCTACCAAGTACCCTGTTCCCAAAGTTTTATTTTCTTCCTCCTTCATCTGGTTCGGAAGTATTATCACTTGCCTTTGAGTTTGTGTACCAGTCACTTGCCTCCCACTTTGCCCTGACCTAACCCATGGCTTGAGTGCAAATCCGCCAGCTGTCAGAATCTCTTCAGGTCCATTTATTATCGTGGTCAGTCTCTTCTGGTCATTGTAGGATGTGAGGATGTCATCCAGGTAGCTAGCCTCTTTAAGTAATATACACTCCTCTTTCAAATTAGCAAACTTTGCCAATTGTGCTGTTTCACGCATAGCTGATTGCGCAATGCATCCAGCAGGGCGATCTCCAACCTTGACCCTTGTTATGGCATACTTGCCTATTTCTTGTCCCTCAGTATCCCTCCAGAGGAACCTGTGAAGGTGCACTTCACGGTATTTGAGCCAGACAGAGTTATACATCTTCTTAATGTCTCCAAGAGCAGCAAATACTCCCTTTCTAAATCGAAGCAAGACAGCTCTGATGGGGTTGAGTACATCTGGCCCTTTTAGCAGGAGATCATTCATGCTCAGTCCATTATATTTTTGGGTAGTGTTCCAGAACAGCCGCACCAGAGTGGTTGTTGAGTGGGGGTTTGGTGGCACTTAGTACCTTCCACTTCTCAATCTCTTTCTTGGTGAATTTCATCGTTGCTCCTCTTTTTACCATATCATGGACCTGAGCTGCGTAAATACCTCACCATTTTGGTACCCTATGTGTTGTTTTTGCATTCTTAGGAAAGCATTTTCCACCCCACTTCTGTTGTATGGATGGGTGGATGGGTCCTGAATCCATGGATACTTTGTATCCCAGTGTGAAGACTTACTGTGGGAATCTTTTTTGACATAGGTGAGACCCTCTCTTATCATCTCAAGTTCCCTTTCTTCTGCTAGCATCATTTCTTTTCTTCCAGGCTGACAGTTACCACAATGGCACCCACCACACTTTGGTTCACAGGCTGCTCCGATACTGTCCCACTTCCACCACTCAAGAAAATCCTGATTATTTGCCATTGAGCCTTTTGTTTCAGCCACATGACTTTTTCCTCTTTGGGTTATCTTGGGAATATTTGGAGCTTCAGCCTTTTCAAAGATTTCCTCATGACTGCAGCTGCCCTCATGGACCGAGCAAAAGGCGTCTCAGACTTATGTGCTGTCATATCCACCTTCTCAGACAGATCTGGGTTGCTCCAGCAACTGTTTTACCCATTGGTCTGTTCCATAGGATGAGATCTTCCACAAATTTCATTCTTTGTGGTGCGAGCCTCCCCTCTCGTGGCTGATAAGGAGTTCAATCTTCTCCGGCTTTTTCAATTCTTTGAGGTCTGCGTCTGGAAAGAATTTTTTAAGTTGCTCTGGACTTACACTTCTGTGGACTTTGGCGATCTCCTCTAACCCATAAACAGATCAACTGAAGAGCCTTTACTGTTCCTTCATGAGTTTTGACTCTAATCCTGAGGAGGTACCTTTTTGTGCCCACTCTAATGGCCATCTTGCCAACCCCATGAACCACCAAGATAACTTTGAATCTATCAGCAGCTTTGTTCATAATATAATTTATATAACACTGAGCCTATCCTGTTACCTCATAGTTACTTAGGGGTAGAGAGTGTGAGGTGGCGATTCTCTGTCACAGACGGTGCTTGTATGTTGAGTCTGTACCTTTACTCCATTAGTGACTGCGAGGTGATGCATACTGTTATGATATACAGTACTCTGAAAGTGTCACAGTTGTTTCTTGTCGAATGACTTCAGATTCACCATTTCACTTGTTTTAGCTTTACACTTGTGCCTACAACCATATCACAGCTGTGTGAATAACCAGCTTTATAGCAATCCTTCTGATATTACTTTATTATAAGAAATAACAATAAAAAAATCCCTCAAAGCAATCACTTTAAATGCATACTAATTACATTTTCACATTTCTGATGTATTTGTTTTAGAACTTAAGAAGGTAATTCCATATTTCTTCTTTTTCATGATTTGGACAAAAGGCCATAATTGAAGTAATTTAAGTTAATTAGTTTGAATTATGTTTTAAGATGCTGAATTTTTAATGTTCAGTTATTAAACATGAAGTGTTTTTCTTATATCTGTTATTTCTTTATTTTCTTCTGTTTGCTACAAAGTAAAAAAACTGGGTGAATGTTCTCCAAGTATGGTGGTTTAATTTGTTGTATGTTTATTGTTGTTTAGTTTGAGTTGTATGAACCAACTAATTAAATATAAATTTTTAGAAATAATAGAATAGCTCAGTTATGTCTACATAGTATGTTTTTTTGCAAGTGAAAATATTTTGAATATAGTCAACTCTATCTGGTATTTCTGTCACAAGATTATAATAACACTAATATGATGCATAAACCTATTTCTTTTTTTTCCCATAAATTTGAAATTCTATTGGCAAATATCATGTGTATGCACATATTTAAGCAATTTATGTCTAAACAAAAATAAAATAAATAGGAAAATTGCTTAAATTGTGTTTCATGTCATTCTCTTACAAAAACATATACTCAGTGACTGTGATGTTGGGATGACTTTGATCAAGGTATGTGTTTAAGTAATGTCAGCTGATGTATTCATTGTATTAGTTTGGGAGGGAGGGTAGAAGAGTTTCTAAACAGAAAGATACAGATGGTACTCAACCGGAATAATGGTTCTACCACAGCGACACCCCACGACAGCATTTGGGTTTGTGCATTTGCTCAAACCCAAATGAGTGGTAACCCAAATTACCACTGAGTGGCGCTGTATAAATATAGACTGACACCTAAACTATTCTTAGTTTATTCTTTCAAGGATTAATGAGCCACAGCTCCTTTAGAGCTTCACATAGTAGCGAATAAAATCAAGTGAAAAGCTACAGATCTCGCCATTAAGAACGCACGCTTCTTGAAAAGGGATCTTGTGCGCTTCCGCGGCAGCTCGCGGGAAGCTGTGAAATTGCCATTCATTGCCTGTAGGGGGCAGTCGTGTTTCAATCTGAAGTATGGTGTGTCTACTGAAGCCAAAAATGTGTTCTCTCTCTTAGGCGCCCATTGACAGGAAGCGACAGAGCTCATAAACGTGTCAAGCTCAAACTTTAAATACTGATATGTATTTATTCTTCATTTTCTTCTCTCCTGCAATGATGATACTTCTATGACTGCGCTTTCTCCATTCAGTATTATTAACATTAGTAGTAGTAGACTTAGTAGTTTAGTAGTAAACTTTTCGGTTTATTATACACCTCTGCACCACTTATTATAATAAATAGTTTTAAATGTTAGTAAAGGTACCATACAGTAGCAAGAGAGAGGGGAGTATATATATACTGTATGCTGTAATTTGGTCATGTTCACCCATGAGTGATATGCGGCATTTAATAGCATTCGCTAGTTATCAAGTTGATATACAGGTCAATCTGCATCAAATAGAATCTCTACAAATAAGTAAGCATAATAATAAATAATGAATCATCATAGTGTCAGCCCATGGGTGAACATGACCAAATTACTGCATAAACACTGGAACACGAGGATTTAAGTATTTAATTAGACATGAATATGCGTATGGCATTTTAATTCAAATCCAACATTTTAATGGTTTGTGATCGGTGCATGGGAGCAAAAAGATGAAGTACAACAAAGAATACGCAATGTATAATGTTTCACGCTCCGAGGTGAACACCCACAGAACTCCCAGTTATTGTAATCCCTCTTCTCACCTTTCATTCATGATAGGTGTGAAAGTATCAAACCGGTTTCACTGATGGGAGATTGGCAGAATTGAGGGGTTTAAAAAGAATAAACAAGACCGAGCAGACGTCTCTGCCTAAAATCTATTTCGCCAGCACGTCTTCTTTCCTTGTGTTGATCTGTAATATTGTGAAATAATAAGTGAAATGTATTTTGAGTACATGCTTAAATATTGCTTTTTATTTATGGTCATGTGTATTATGTTTTATCTGCATTATTGCGAGACGCAATAAATGCAGATAAAATAAATATAGATTTTTATTGATAAATCGCACGCATGTATCAGCCTTTTGATCAAAACGCTGCCTTTTTGTAAAGTGAAAATTTATTCACAAATTGAGGTTAACGCACGGCGATGAACAGCTTTATTTTAGTCATAAATTAACAGTCACATTCCATCTATTATTTCCAACCACGGTCAAATAATGAATTAAATAATTATTCAATGCTGGACACAAACAGCAAAAAAACAAAAAACATGATGATTATTATAAAAAGCCAGAAGCACTTCAAGTGCATATAAGAACATTTACAAAAAAAGGATTTTTGTTGTTCATTCATGTCTTTTGATGGTGCTCAATGTCGACACATTTTTACGTTTTAACGAATATATGTTGACATATTCACGAATCAGGTAGTAAGTACCTCAAACCAGAATTTATTAATGGCAGCAATTAAATCTGATTTTGTAGTCAGTTTTGCTTCTTTTCGAATATAGTCTTTCAGAGCATGCCACACCATTTCAATGGGATTCATGTCAGGAGATTCGGCGGGTGTCTTCACCCAGTTAATTCCCTGGACCTGACACCGACTAGCACCCCTGCCGCTCCATTGTTCTTTTGCTTTTGTTGTGCAAACGCAAAACACACCCATTACCTGTGCCACACCAAGGTTTGGCCTGCCTTGGATCTGAGCTACTCTGAGTAAACTAATGCAATTGTGCCAGACCTCACAGGTAAAGGGTGGTTTGCACAACAAAAGCAGGAGGAGAATCAAGCTGAAGAACTGTGAAAATCAGCGGTGAATAACACCTCTGGACTTGAAAATAAAAAAGTCAGTAATTCTAGTTAAATGGTACTTCAACATAGTGAAAGTACCACACTGAAAAAGATAATAAGAAAAATGTACTAAATTTTTCTTTTGCAAGTTTTTGCACTCAGGTTTTTCAAGTAAATTTTACACTTGTGAAAATGAGTAAAATTTACTTAAGGAAGTACAAAGTAACAAAGTAAATAATTACCTATCACATGGCCTCTTTAAATCATATTAAGTAATATTTACTTACTGATCTGATGTAATTAATTGATATAATTAAGTAAAACTGTTTTCTATTTTACATAATTTTTACACGTTTTATTCAGTCAATGTTAATTATTTTAAATAAATAAAATGAATCTTGAATCAATAAATAACTCTTGATTGCACATTTATTAAGATCTTTATTTAAAGGAATTAACATGCCCATACATAAACAAGATCAGTGCTTAATATTTAAACAGCTCAAGGAGCAGTAAAGTGCAATGACATTTTTGATTATAAAACTTTTGCTTATTCATACCATCTTAACTTACATATCTATACAAAAACTGGACAGAATCTTAACTAGAGCAAGTATTAGACCAAATATTAACAGACTGCTTTTACAAATAAATCTGTCTTTCAAGTAAATTCAGCACGTCCATGGCCAAGTGCTCTGTAGCAAAGATAATATAGCTGATAGGATCAACATAAGAAATATATTCTGCAATATAGAAAACATTAAAAAAAAGTAGTAATTAGTAATCTGCAAAAGACCACTCACAAATACATTCAAAATGCTTTCACTCATCTAATGATGAAACAAACAAAGCTAAACATAAGAATCTGTTGTTTTACACTATATTTTGAAGAAAAGGATTTTGATAAGATTAACATGGGGCATTCAATATATATATATATCAACTGAGTCACTGGTTCAGTCTGTCTGCGGGATATGGGGCGAATAGTTGTAAGGGCACGACATTCTCATTTAAAAAATCATAAAAAGTAGTTTTCCTTAACGTATTGCATTCAAGTCGGATGGCGGAGACTAAAGATCACCAACTCGAGTTTCCGAATGTGCAGAAAATGTACAGAATTAAGTGATGACAACTCAATTACACAATTACCAAATACACTCCAAGATATTATGCATTTTCAACTATTACTTAACTGTCGAAGAAAATGGAGAAGCACTTTTGAGAAGGTGATCCTCGTGGGTGAGCTTCTTTTTTGCGCATGCACAGATTACCTAGAGTCAGCTTAAATTCTACTTGATTTTCTAGAGGTATATAAGTACTCTATTAATTCGTTTAGATTTGTCAAAGAACCATAAGTAACATTTACTTGACTGTTGAATGTTTAATTTTTGCAAGTTTAAATTAAGTATATATATAGATTTTACTTAATACTCTAAAGTTTTCACTTTAACAAAATTATTATTTGTAAAAAAATACACTTTTTTAATTTAATTTACAAAGCCTTACAATAATATTTTACAGTGTACGATGAAGTACCATTTAAAGCTATTTGGATAGATTTTTGAATATAGTGGGGTAAACCAAATTACTGCATAAACACATCCTCGTGTTCTGGTCTTTATGTTGTAATTTGGTCATGGGTATAGATTAGTGGCATTTTAATTCAAATCCAACATTTTAATGGTTAGTGATCGGTGCAGACATTCACACTATTTTTTGGGAGTGAGGGAGGGAGGGATGGTCCTAAGCTATAAAAGAAAGTGAACAAAACCACTGTAGGCATTTGCAGTTCCTAGTAGCAACCGACATGGAGGCAAAGTCATTTTATTCATTCAACATTCAGTGTCTTCTCTGCCCAACGTCTTACAAGAACATTCAGAAGTTTCATCATTCTGTTTGAGATTGCCTGAAACACCGAGAAACGCATTCTCACCATCCTGTTCGCCGGTCTCTCATATATGGAGTGATCATACCCGATGTGACTTTAACACGTGACCATCGAGGACGAGAAACACATATATCTGGATTCAGCAGAATCAGATGGCAGACCAAGGGCAGATCGGTTTGCTGTTACTTTGTTTAAAAGGTTGATTCCGCTCAACGTTTACCAGAACTGGACAGGTTCGGTGAACTATGATGGTTCCAGGGGGAAAACGCACTGCCCTCCAATCTGCGTCAAGCACTTTCCGATGCTGTTGCTCGGAAATTCCACCCCACAGCCCGCAACAAAAAGCAAATAAGAGAAAGAATCAACGAACTTCTTAAAAGAAAAGACTGAGTTTTTAAAAAAAATCTACTACTCTCACTTTTGCAAAGAGTGACCATTTGTCATATACCTGTCTAATATATTCTATATTTAATAAAACTGTATTGAAACAAATTTGTGTATTTTCCTTATTTAATATTTACTAACGCTTCCAGAACATTGTTGTCTATACGTTTTATGTATATGGAAAACAGTGAAACCTAAACACAAACAGAAAGAACGAATAAAAGAATGTACAAAACATTAACACATTTGCCGTGGTCAAATAAATAAAGAGTTACTGCATGTTTCAAGACATCGTTAATTTACATTTTTCTCCTAATTATATGTCCACAAATCCTTTGACACCATCAATTTATCAGCAATTATCAAGAATTGCATTTCATATGAACGTCACATATGAGACGCGCGCACAAACGCACACAAACTCTCCAAGCAGGGAACAACTGAACAACAGGTCTTCATAGTTGGAGTTGATACTTTTTTATCGATAAATCACATGGGTTTATCAGCCTTTTGATCAAAACAAGACAAATCGGGGTTCACGCACGCCGATGAACAGCTTTATTTCAGACATAAATTTATAGTCACATCCCAGCTATTATTTCCAGCCACGGTCAAATAATGGATGAAATAATTATTTAATGCTGCACACAAACAGCAAAGAAAAACATGATTATTACGAGCCGCGGGTTCATGCACGCCGATGAACAGCTTTATTTCAGTCATAAATTCACAACCACATTCATACATATTATTTCAAGCCATGGTCAAATAATGGATGAAATACTGGACACAAACAGCAAAAAAAAAACATGTTTATTATTATAAAAAGCCCGAAGCACTTCGTGTGCATATAAGAATATTTACAAAAAATATATAGATTTTTTCTTTATTCATGTCTTCTGATGGTGCTCAATGTCGACACATTTTTACGTTTTAACGAAGATATGTTGGCATATTCACAAATCAGGACATTCGAGTATGTCTGCACCTTTTATAAAGTGAAAGTACGAGCCGTGGGTTCACGCACGTCGATGAACAACTTTATTTCAGTCATAAATCCACAATCACATTCCAGCTATTATTTCCAGCCGTGGTCAAATAATGGGTGAAATAATTATTCAATGCTGGACACAAACAGCAAAAAAGCCAGATGATTATTTTTATAAAAAGCCCGAAGCACTTCATGTTCATATTTGTTCCTTCATGTCTTCTGATGGTGCTCGACACATTTTTACGTTTTAACGAAGACATGTTGACATAGTCACGAATCAGGACATTCGCATAATTACTGTATATGTGCGCGCATCTCATAGGTGTGTGTGCGCGGAGAGTTTGTGTCTATGTGCACGCGTCTCATAGGTGTCTGTGCGTGCACATTTCATATGTAGTTGTGTGAGCAGTTAGTAGTATACATAGATGTGTGACTGTTTCATATATGTGTATGCAAGTGTTTCACTTGTGTGTGCATGAGTGAAGTTTGATTTAAGCCCTATACAGCGCCTCATAGTTTAGGGCATCTCTTTTCATCATTATGAACATAATATGAAGCAGATATACGCACATTCATCATAAAATATTATTATTGTAAAACAAAATTAAATTCATGTTTGCTTCAGCATTGGAAACAATATTGTTTTAGGATAACTAATTATACACAATTCTTCGTTGTACTTGGTCTGGCTTTTGGATAAAGTCCCTCCATGCGCCATCTGGCGGATATTCAATGAAGCACAACACATTTATTTAAATTCCCGAATGTTGCTTGAGAGATTTTGCGGGATGTCGTGAGCCAAATTGCGGGATCTCGCGGGAAAAAGCGTGCATTCTTAATGGTGAGATCTGTACATGTGTATGGTTTTGTGGAATCTTATACTTTGTGTTCTTTAAATTTGTAGCAGATTTATTAACTAAAATAAAAGAAAATATAGTTGCAAGCAACGATGACGGGCCCAAGCACCCTGTGCCATCGCCACCCCGGGGGCACCGCACAACCTGTGTGTTATTCAAGTGTGTCAAGACCTCGAAAAAGCCATCGCCACCCGGTTGCACCGTACAACTTGCACACATCACACACTATACAGGGCTAATGTCAGTTTGGGCCCTAAATATTCATTGAGTGCGTTACTGTGTGTGTGTGTGTGTGTGTGTGAGGGTTAGTGTGTGTGAGAGTGAGGGAGAGAGGTGTGTGACGTGTGGATGTGCCAGTCTGTGTGTGACGAGTAAATGTACTTGTGTTTGTGCATGTTTGTGTGTATGGTGTGTGAGTCTGTGTGTTAACATTAGTGATGTGTGTGTTAGTATGTATGTGATGTGTGTGTGTGAAACATGTGACTTGTTAGTCTGTGTGGGTGTGTGTGTTTCTGCATGTGAGACAGAGATGTGAGTGTTAAAATTTGTGATGTGTGATATACAAGAGTGTTTGTGTATACGTGTGTGTGTGTCTGTGTGAGTGTGAGACTGTTAACATTGTGATAAGTGTGTTTGTGCTTGTGTGTGCGTCGTGAGAGAGGTGTGTGTGTGTGTGCGAGTGTTAACATTTGTAATGTGTGTGTGTGTGTGTGTGCGTCGTGAGAGAGGTGTGCGTGAGTGTTAACATTTGCAATGTGTGTATGTATGTGTGCATGTGTGTGATGTATGAGTGTGTGTGTGTGTGTGGGTGTGTGTGTGTTGTGAGAGAGCTGTGTTTGTGTGAGAGAGGTATGTGTAAACATTTGTAATGTGGGTGTATGTATATGTGCATACATATACATACAGTGTGTGATGTATGAGTGTGTTTATGTGCATGCATTTGTGTGTGCTAACATTTGTGTTGTGTATGTGTGTACAATAGGCCGCAGATGCTGGAAAATAAGCATCATACTGTGATGTTCCTCAATGTGATGTCACTGAACATGATGTCACTGAAGGTGTCACTAAATATAATGTCACTCAATATAATGCCACACAAAAAGTTATTAATCAGTCTTTGGTGTAACTTTAAGACATTATCACGGCTGACCCATTTGAAATATCAAAAATACCTCCGCAATTTTGCATCCACAATGTCTTTAAATCGCATCGGCTCGGTTTGGTGGCGATTGTATAAATTCCTTAGGAGGAGTATATCAAAATCCATCGGGTGTGTTTTTGCGAATGACCCAAAATATCCAGCCTCCTGTTGAGCCCAGGACATGCAATGCGAAAGTGATTCGGCTCAATGAGCTCTAAATGTATACCAAGTTTTGTGTGCCTACGTGAAAGTGTGTATGAGCTAGGGAGCAAAGTCTCGTGAGGGCCCCTGAGGGCCACAAGCTACGTCCGTGGCCCAGACTCCCAGGCATTCGATTGGCAGCAGATTCCAACCTGTCTGCCAAGTTTCATGAGTTTTTGAGCATGTTAAGACTCCCGAAAACTCCAATAGCACCTATAGTGCTTGGCCCTAATTAAATGACCATAAAATTCAAACATTGTCAGGACGTGCTTTTGCGTCTGTAGATGTCGATGTTTTTTGCATTATTATCAGAATGAAATGCAGTAGGCTGTTATGATCATCATAATTTTCTTTAATAAATAATAAAAACATTTTAACAAATAAATGTTTTACATCCCAGTAACACCCCCGTTGTGCTGTACCACTGCTGGCAAAACCTTATGAAATACAAGTGAAACATTAAACGAATATATCACATTACTAAAATTACATTACAAATTTAGAATTTAAATTAAATATATGCATTTCTTTTTTGCATCAAATTTAAGCAAAGCCTTTAGATTTTATCATGTGTAACTAGCGTAGCCAGAAAACAGACTCTGGGTGTGCATCATAAAAAGTGGGTGTGCCACAGTTATTGTCAGATTACTGTGCAAAAACTATATGATAAAACTATATGAGCTACATAGCCTTTATAAGACTCCACTTTTATTTAAGTGCACTCACAATGACAAGAGAACATTATGATTTTGTAAAATAATGAAAGCAAATAGGGTGCGCTTTTCTTTATTGGTTTCCCGAGAACTTGAGCAACTACACCGAAACTCAGTGTATACTTTCCTTACAGACATGAAAAATATATACTTATAAAAAACCTCATTTAAATTAAATGAACAAATATTGTAAGTAAACAACAATAGCCCACGTTTAGAAAAGCATTTTTATTTAGACTATAAATAATACTCCTGCATCTATTTCTAGGTGTGCCAGCTGCCACTGTTCTTTTACGGCTCTTTGTCAGGGTAAATTGTTCAGTGACAATTCTGTAAATTTCCATGTAAAACAGATACATCTGTATGAATAAATTGTTTAAATGTTTAAAAGTTATTGATCATTGATTTATGTAAACGACTCTGTTCAGATGTAAGTGAATGCTCATTGCTGTGCTGTTTAGGGGGGAGTGACATGCTGATGACGTTTGGTCCGCCAGTCTCTGTGATCTAGCGTGCGCTTCCTTATCATAACATGCGTTGTATTGTTTTTAATCACTCTATTTTTATGATATTTTACAATTGGAAAATACAAATGGAATAATATATATATATTTTTTAATGAAATATAAAATAAAAATATTGTGTATAGAGTCATTTAAAAAACAATACAATGTATGTTATGATAAGTAAAATCTCTATTTCTTTCATTCCAGGGATTAAAAATGGCAACAATGTAAATTTTAGAATCTAGAATCCAGAAGATTTTAAATGTACACAAATTTAAGAAGAGGCCTGAAGCACCGAATGTCTTCAGAAAGGCCTCAGATCCAAGAGGATCTTGAAGTGGGGAGGGGTGCATTTTAGTGTCTCTGAATGTATAGGTTAGAACAGCTGATTCACACCTGGGGAAGGGTGAATTATTTGCATTTGAATGGTGTCTGACATTGTAAAGCACATGCAGTAATACTAAAAGAACAACAATCTAGGATAAATAGGAATAAGAGGCCTTGATTATACAGCATAAATATTATTTAGTACAACAAAATTGCTCTGCGCTCTGGAAAACTTAATGCGTGTGGTTAAGCTCTGATTAGAAAATTAACGAGAAAATTAGAATTAGAAAATTAATTAATAACATTAAGAACAAGAACAATAAAACTTAAAAATATTATTGATTAAATGTGGGCTGAAAAAACTGTTGTCCTCAAAAATTTAAGTGGGAAGACACTGCTTTGAATGCACTGAGTACAAAATGCATCACACAGCCACAATATATTATATTGTAACCGTATTATACCAAAGAATACCAGTTAGACATACCCAAAATAAAATACCTCTGCTGGTATTTTATTACCAGTTCTTTCTGAGATGAGGCTGTGTTGGATGAGCACATGAGCGCAGAGTGCCTGGGGATTTCCTGGAGCTCAAATCTCCTAAAACATTGGGGCAATTTTTTTAAATAGACGCTATCTTTAATAACCAGTGGAGATTTTGAGCTGTACACACATGCATTCTTGCTTTAACACCTCTTAAAATTACACTTTGTTACATAATAACCAATATTTTGAACATTTTGCAGGCTGCCGTTTGGAGAAACTAGAGAATAAAGAATAAACCAGTTGTTCGGTCAAAATAACCCAATGAGGTGTTATTTTGTAAATGACTCGCTACATCTCATTTGACCCAGCATAAACAACCCAACAATGTGTTTACAGAAACAACCCAGCATTTTTTAGAGTGTATTTTCTGAGTTATTCTAATGTTTTATTCTGAAAGTTTTTTCCAGTTATTTCTATATTTAAAGTTTGATTTCTTTAAATGTAACATTTATTAAATAATAACAATAAACAGATACAAACAGAGATAGCCTATATAACAGTTAATTTTTTGTACAAGTACAATTGTCAGCTAGTGAACTTGATCGTCTGTCTAAACAACATTTAACCAATGTTTTTGTTAACTCATTATTGTACAGTAAATGTCAATAGCTCTGGTTCTGATTTTTCACATTTGTTGTATAAAGTATTCGGATGTGGAAATTATCATCGTTGGAGTATTTCTTTGATGCAACATATGACTTTTTTATGCCTTAAGCTCTAATTATATTTAAAAATGCTGCGAATGAAAATATCACTTTGCACCGCCTGATGGTCATTTAACGAATGACATGAAATGCAACTGATTTATTTTGTCCACTGTTGTTTTGCCACGGCGGTAAGCATGGCGGCAATAGGCATTCTTGTTGACTACCTACTGTAGGAGATGTAGTTTCCATGGGGCTACACTATCATTGCAAGGAGGTTTATCCCTGTCTTTGGCAGCATGCATTATGTGACCAGACATCATAGTTTTGAGAAGGCAAAAGCAATATTGAAGAGGAGTGAGTTGGAGGGGCCATTTGTCAAACTCTGTAAACAATTGATTGAGATGGTTTGCCTATTCATAGCTGCCCTCAGTTGACACAAAGCCACTTTTTGAAGCCTTTCCACAGTACTGTAAAATTTTCTGCCCTAATCTTGGTTCTGTGCTTACCATTGGCCTTTTGGATCCTTACTTTAAGCTCTTTCTAGACTCATGTAATTTCGTCACTGCCCCAATTCTGAAGACCCTCATCTTTCGGTTTAAGAGAGAGTAAGAAAACATTTATAATCAAATATCATCGTATATTTGTTTTTTGAGCTTAACCCAAAATGTATTTAGTTTTTAGTGCGAACAAAGTATTATAGTTCTCTATATTGGCCATGCTATTCCACTTATTATTATTTTTTTTTTTGTGCAGACCTACTGTAAGAGCCAGCCATTTGGAGTGGTGCCATAAAATGTATAACTGTAGTTTATAAATAGTTACCCACAGTAAATCTACCAGTATTCCTCCTGTATACTCATCCAAAAAGAATGTAAATTCCTTGTTCTGGTTTTGTATTCACAGTGAAACCATCATGTTTTTACATCAGATATTTTATCAAGGACTGAAAGCAAGAATAGCAAGCTGGCCAACATTAGTACTGGGTGAGTGCTTTAATATTAATTATATTGTCAACCGAAGAGGTAATTAAATAACTAAATTGTAACCAGATATTATCTGTTCTTTTATTGTCTTTGTAAACCAGCTGACCTCTTTGACATTCTCCTGCCCATGCTGAACATTTACCAGGAGTTTGTTCGCAATCACCAGTACAGCCTGCAGATCCTCGCACACTGCAAACAGAACCGTGATTTTGACAAGCTGCTTAAGCAGTATGAGTCCAAGCCTGACTGTGAGGAGCGCACTCTGGAGACCTTTCTCACTTATCCCATGTTCCAGGTGACCATTTTCTGTTTTTAACAGTTTTGTTTCTCCTTTCCTCATTAAAAGCTTAATCAAAGCTATAACCATATATATTTGACCAAAATATTTTATTCTTCTTCTTATAATTAGTAATTTCCTAATATTGTACTTTCCTGCACAAATAATACACCAATTGTTGCCAAATGGGCTGTTCCAGGGATTTGACTTGTGATCCACTGGAATTTTTACACATAACACAACAGTCTGTAGTGTTTGCACAATATAATATGGAAAAAAAAACATGGACTGATTGAAAATGCTAGATAGTTTTTTTTATTTTTTATAATCACTTTTATATAATACCTCTGTGGTTAACAGAAAAGCATTTCAGCATGCACAAAACATTGTTTATTCATTTATTATTATTATTTTTTAGAGAAATGGGACATCAGACAGCATATTAGGTTCCATTCCTATCCATACAGATCAAGAATCTAAAGCAATAATAAGCATTACATAAGCATACACTTTCTATACTATCTGTTCACCATATAGCATGATTTAGTCTTACCCATCCTGTTTATCCTGCGGCCAACGATGATAATACAAAATCTAGTATTTACCAGTTATGAGCAAGGTAATGCAAGATCTCGCCAAATGTTTAGACTTTAAAATACATGACCAAGACTACAGTTTTTTTTACAAGGAAACAAGAATTTATTGAGCTAATCTACGATACATGAAAGTACGCTACTTAAACACACACACGTATACACACAAATAGTTCAGAGAATGAAAGTTAATGGAGGTCTTCTAGTACTGCTTACTAGACCTGAGAAAGTCATAAGAGCAGAGCCTTGGGTTTAATCTTGCTGTTGCAAAGGTATTTTATTTTGGGTATTTCTAATCTTCTTTGGTATAATACGGTTATAGTATAATATATCACAGCTGTTTTTTCTCTTTGATGCAGTATAATCAGGGCCTCTTATTCCAATTTATTGTAGGTTGTTGTTGTTTTAGTGTTACTGTGTGTGCTTTACAATGTCAGACAACATTCAAATGCAAATAATTCACCCCTGAATTAGCTGTTCTCACCTATACATTCAGAGAAAATAAAATGGACTCCTCTCCCTTTTAAGACCCTCTTGGATTTGAGGCCTTTCTGAAGACCTGCACTGCTTCAGGCTTCTTCTTAAATTTGTGTAAATTTCAAATCTTCTGGATTCTAGATTCTAAAATTAACATTGATGTTTTTAATCCATGGAATGGAAGAAATAGTGATTTTCTTTATGATAACATACATTGTATTTTTTAATCACTCTACACACAATAATTTTCTTTGGTATTTTTATAGAATGTTTAAATTTTAGATTTTATATTTAAAAAAATTCCATTTGTATTTTTCAGTTGTAAAATAGCATAAAAATCATGGGTTGTGTATCGAGTGATTAAAAACAATACAAGGCATGTTATGATAAGGAACCTTTCCATCTCTTTCACTCCAGTGATTAAAAAATGGTAACTATGTCAATTTTGTAATCTACAGAAGCTCAGTGGTCTCAATACAACGTAATAATCTTTGTATGATAAAATGACTCGTGGCATCAATCCACACAAAGCGCTTCAGTTTCAAATAATCATACAACGCTGAACACAAACAGCAAAAAAGCATGATAATAATAACCAGAATAATAATAATGCTTTTTTTGCTGTTTATGTCCAGCAATGAATAATTTATTTGACCACAAATGACTGAAATAAAGCTTCTCACATCGCATGCTTTCACTTTTAAAAAATGCAGTGTTTATTCAGCAAGTATATATTTGTACTCTGTTGTTTTTCTGGGGTACTGATTTTACATTTAGTTTACTTTGCAAAAGTTGCCCCTATTTATGATAGATGTATATTAATGACTGAAACAAAGCTGCTCATACGGCTCATATCGGCAGCAAAGTGAAAGCGTGTACCAAAAACAGCAGTTACATTTAATTCATAAAATAATCTGATTACAAACAACAACATAGCACAATGCATGTCTGTGTATGGCTGAAATGTAGTTGTGAATAAACTTTTTAGCGAATGTAAAATGTTCGTGTGAACCCGCGGCGCGCGTGTGCGCTCTTTCACTTTGCAGAGTTTTGATCAAAAGCCAGATCATCCCCAGAAATACAACAAACACAAATTTATACTCGCTAAATAAGCGCTGTGCGAAACGCACACCAATGTGCGCTGCTTCATTTCAGTCATAATATACTAACATGTGAACACGTACAGCCTCTCGCGGGCGAGCCTTTCTCTGAATACGCCGTTTTAATGTGTGTGGGGATAAGCAAGTGAAGTGAAGGGGCTATGAAGATGATCATGTCATCTCGTCATCTCCGCAGCGGTGTATGCGCCAATAATTCACGTTTCATACGAATTACATAATCTGCAACTTGTTTTCCATTAGTTAATATAAAAGCATACATTTTGCTTTCTATAAGTATATATTTTTCACATCTGTGAGGCAAGCATACACAGAGTTTTGGTTCATTTTCTGGGGCGCTCAAGTTCACTGATACAGAATAATGCTGTATCCGTTTGCATTCATTATTTTTACAAAATCTTAACGTTTTGTCATTGTGAGTGCACCTAAATAAAAGTAGAGTCTTATAAAGGCTATGTATCTGATATAGTTTTATTATATGGTTTTTGCACATTAATCTGATGGCACACCCACTTTTTCTGATGCACACCCAGAGGTTTGTGTCTATGCGAGTGTTACACATGATAAAATATAAAGGCTCACTGTGTTAAAATTTATTTTGCTTAAATTCGATGCAAATAAGAAATGCCTATATTTAATATAAATTCTAAATTTGTATTTTAGTACTGTGATTGTAAATTCGTTTAATGTTTCAATTGTATTTTATATTCATTTCAGGTAATAAATCTACTATAAATTTAAGGAACACAAAATATAACATGACAGAAAAAACCTACACGTGTAGGTTTTCTACTTACACATGATAAAATCTAAAGGCTCACTGTGTTAACATTTACTTTGCTTAAATTCAATCCTAATAAGATTTAATCAATTTAAATTCTAAATTTGTACTGTAATTTTAGTACTGTGATTAGGAATTCGTTGAACTACAATGTTTCACTTGATTTATCTGCTACTACATGCAGCTCTAAAGGAGCTGCGGCTCATTAATCATTGAGAAAATGAACTAAGGCCTGAGGCATCGGTCTATAGTTATATAGCGCCACTCAGTGGTAAAAGCCAGCAAATGCACAAACCCAAATGCTGCCGCTTTGAGGCGCAGCGGTAAAACTAGAATACCGCTTTAGTACCATCTGTATTTAATCATCCATTCTACTTAGTGCTCAAGAAATGCCCCACAAGACCACACCATTGTCATAGTGTCTAGCTGGTGGTTTGGCTAGACCAGCTGATGTTGCCGTGGGCATATATAGTAGGCATGAATGCAGAGGGGTGTGCAAACAGTCTTTATTAACCAAACCCAAAAACATTGAAAAACAAACTCAACCTAAAACTAGGGCTCAGGAAAGACATAGGGAACGGCACGCTAACACACAGGAACGGCACGCTAACACACAGGGGAACCAGGAGCTGAACACACAGGGGAACCAGGAGCTGAACACACAGGGGAACCAGGAGCTGAACACACAGGGGAACCAGGAGCTGAACACACAGGGGAACCAGGAGCTGAACACAGGACTGAGAACTGACACAAGGACTAGGGATTAACAGGGGACTGAGGATGAGGAAACATGGAGCTGGAGCTAACTAAGGACACATAGGGGAACAAGAGACAAGGCTGGACAGGACTTGGCGGGAAATAGAGTTGGGGACAGGACTAGACAGGACTAGACAGGACCAGGGGTACAGAGATTAGAGACAGGACTGGTTAGTTGGATTAGTAGCTACACGGAATATGGAGACACAGGATGCTGACCTAACCGGGTTAGTATCTAATGGAGTTAGTACGGACCTAAAGAGGAAACAGAACACAAGAAGCAGGGCACCC
>JAAGKR010001211.1:26862-136144 GCA_011419295.1 Clarias macrocephalus
AATTAAACATTCTCCCGCCAATTCCTATTTTATTCAGCTTTATTAATAACCCCTCCTTCCATAACATATCATATGCTTTTTCTATGTCAAAGAATACCACCACTACTGACTATCTATTTGCTTGTGCCTTTCTTATTTCAGTTTCTAATCTAACAATTGCATCCATTGTATTCCTCCCTTTCCTGAAACCACTCTGGTAGTTTGCTACTATCCCTCTTTTCTCTAACGTATATGTTAGTCTTTCTGTTATCATGCGCTCCATTACTTTACACAAGTTGGATGTCAGAGCTATTGGTCTGTAACTTGCTGGTTTTGTTGGGTCTTTGGCTGGTTTCCTGATTGGAATCACTACTGCTTCTTTCCATACCTTTGGTAATTTTCCCTCGCTCCAGATTTTATTATATACCTCAAGCAGTTTCTTAATTGCTCCATTTCCCAGGTGTTTTAACATAACATAATTGATCTGATCCTTTCCTGGGGTTGTTAGCCGGGTTCTCTTGATTGCTCTCATCATTTCTGCTATTGAGAATGGGTCATTTATGATTTTACCATTCTCTTCCTCTTTCCTGTCTATTGTTTGTTCATATTGGCCTAGTGTTTCCATCCTTCTCCTTTTCAAGAGTTTTCTGAGCTGTGTATTTTTGAAAAAGATTTAACCATCATCTCTGCTTGTTCCTTGTTAGTTACTCCTACCTCTCCGTCTACTGTCTTACCTTCCTTCTCACTTCTGCCTGTGTTCTCTTATACTCAATCATATTCTGCATATTGTGTGTCCTTTTAACTAGTCTGAATGCTTTATTTATTTTCCTTACTGCTTCCTGACACTCCTCATTCCACCAAGGCACCAGCTTCCTCCTCCCTCTATTTTTTCCTTTTGGGATAGCTTCCTCTGCTGCTTTTAATATAGCTGCTGTTACTTGGTCGTTGACCTTATTTATACTCCCCTGTACATCTACTCTTCTCATTAGTTCTTCACTCAATGCCTGAAATTTTTCCCAGTTTGCTTTTTCTACTTTCCATCTTGGGCTTCTATATCCTCTCACCTCTTCTTGCCTCCTACCTATTCTGCTTACTACTGGATAGTGGTCGCTACCTATTGTGGTTGATTTCCACACTTCCCAATTACTGTTTCCCGCTTATGTGTTTGTTACTAGAGTTATATCCAATACTGACTCACATCCTGTTGATAAATTTATCCTAGTGTTTGTTCCATCATTTAGATTAACTAGATTTTTCTCCTCCGTCAGCTCCTCTATTATCCTTCCATTTGCATCTGTTTTGTCACCCCCCCACACTGAGCTATGCGCATTAAAATCTGCACACCAGATTACTTTTTGTCTATCTTGCCCTTGTATCCTACGCAACTTTTCCAGTGTCAACCTTTTACATGGATTATAGTAGTTAATTATTGTTATCTGTCCCCCACTTTCCCAAATCTCTACCACAATGTACTCCTGATCCTCACCCTCTTCTAAGACCCTGTATGGTATTCCTTTCTTAATAAATGTGGCACACCCTCCTCCTACCCCATCCGTTCTATCCCTCCTTATTATTGTATATCCATGAATAACAAAGTTGAGGTTTGATTTCAGCCATGTTTCCTGAATACATACTATATCTGGTCTTTTGTCCAATTCCCTGATGAAGTGTTATTTGAGGTTGCCTTTGTGCTCCCATCTCCCTTTTCTCACTACTTCCTACTTCACTTCCCTTTGTCATTTTTGCTGCCTCAGCATATGTTATTCTTTTTTCCACTCTAGTTTTTTGGATCTCTATCTCCCTCTTCATAACTTCACATCCACCATAAGCCACATTGTGAGGGCCTCCACAGTTACAGCATTTTGGCTCCACCCCTGTCCCACACTTTCCAAACTCATGATCTCCTCCACAGCTAGCGCATCTTCTCTGCCTTTTACATGTTTTTGCAGTATGTCCAAACCTCTGGCAATTATAGCATCTCATTGGCTTTGGGACAAACACCCTCACTCATATATCCTAGGAACACTTTCTGAGGAACATTCTCTCCTTCAAATTCTATCGCCACCGATTCACTATCCTTTAACACTCCTTCCCTTTTCATTTTTAATCTTCTCATTCTGATTATTTGTTCACCTTTTATATGCTTTTTCAGCTCTTTCATTTATAGGCATCCCCGTTATCACTCCCATGCACCTCTCTCCTTTCTGAGCTCTCACCCTACTAGCATTTTCCACCTTGCATTTGGCTATTTCCTTGATTTTCAGAGCTCTTTCCATTTGTTTTTCATCCGCACATCTTATCAACAATGTTTTCCCCTTTCTCCCCATTCTTCATCTCTTCCTTCATCGGACTCCATATTAATTCCACCTGCCTCCAACCCATTCACGGAACAGTCGTGCTCAACTGCCTTTCCTTCCGGGTCCACCTTCTTGAGACGCGTTCTATGCGCTGCCGTTTCTCTTTACTTTGTTCTCATTTCTATTCCTATTCAAAACCTCAACCCAGTTTCACATAACATCCAGCTATTTATAACAATACTAATGAGCGACCTTGGTTCAGGTGAGTTCCAGCATCACCTGACCGAGGTGCCTTCTGGGAAACTGAGTCGACTAACAACAACAACAAAAAAAAAAAACTACAAAACAAACGTGCACAGTGCCCTCTAGGGGTGGACCCTTACAAGTGACAAGTCTGTAAAATTTCATGTAAACATCTCTATAAATAAATTGTTTAAATGTATGTATCATGCTATTAATCATTGATTTATGTAAACAACTCTGTTCAGATGTAAGTAAATGCTCATTTCTGCACTGTTTGGGGGGAGGGACATGTTGATGATGTTTGGTTTGCATGCTGTGATCTGAGAGTGTGTGTATGTGATGTCACCTGAAAGGTGTCAATAGGTCTTATATATTTATAAAAAGTTGTGAATTATTCAGTGAAACAAAGCCTCTGCTGAAAAGAGTTCAGTCACTTAAACCCAAATAAAAGGTCTTTCTGAGTGTTATAATTTAGTTTTAACATAACAGATATACAAACCGAACAAACAGTGCGGTTCGATAAAACATATTATGACTTTTTAAAATTAAAGCTCTAATTACATTTGTAAACTGTGGCAAATGAAAAATGTCACGTTGCGCCACCTGGTGGTCATTTTACCAATGACATGAAATGCGACTGATTTATTTTGGCCACTGTCATTTTGCCACGGATGTGAACACCAGAATAGGCGTGCTAGTGAGACGTAGCTTCTTCATTTTACTCTCTCACATAGTGACTGCAAAAAACAGTCTGTCACCACTCTCTCCAGCTTTTTCGGGGGATCCTGGAAGTAGCCCCCATAACCCTGCTAAGCTAGTGTCCACGGCCTGCTGAAAACTGGTTTCCCTGTTTATAGTGCTGTTATCGGATTCTTTAAAAGCAAGCTCTAGTGTATTAACTTTTTTGTAAGAGCCAATAAATCCACTTGACACTTTTTCACCTCTGTCTGCAAAGTTTGTACCACCGCCATACTAGACACACAATCTTCATCAACATCATCATCAGCATGTCTGTCAGATATGTACAATGAACTTAATAAAGATGTTACTTTAGCTGAGGCATTGCGATGGGTTAAAAAAGGGCCTACTGAAAAATCTACAGCATCTACAGCTTCACATATTTACAAATTATATACAACTAAAGAAGTGGGGTGTGTGTGGGTAGAATGTTCAGGTTATTTTTGAATGGGCATGTGTGTATGAGGAGAAATTAATAGGTCTCACCGGAAATTATGGAAATATACCGGGAGGCCGATGTCGGAGCAAGAATGCTATCCTGAAGCAGTCCAGCTGGTGGTAATACGAATGAAAGGGAAAACCCGCAAGGAACAGTCTTCGCTAGTCTCTTTGTAAACTCCGTAAACCATTACAATATAAAAAGCGCGCTGTATCTCCATACTCTCTCCTCTTGAATCCCTTTCCCGGGTTCACTTTATAACTGGGTCAGGTGACCGCGTGTGTCACCGTCTTCCCGCATGAACTGCCAGCACACCAGTCATGGGAGCTCAACTGGGAACCAATACACAAACATCCATGGGCAATTAAAACCCTCCCGGAAACAATTAATGAGGCCCCACAGCTTTTCTAATCACTTAGCTGCTTACATTTGCCTATATAAAAGTGCCCTTTATGCGGCTGCACTATGAGTGGAATGGGGATATTAAGTAATCTCATTTTGGTTGCCTTTTGGTTTGTTTAGGCTGTAAATGGAGAAAAAGCAAACAAAACAACAACAACAACAACAATAATAATAATAATAATAATAATAATAATAATAATAATAATAATAATAATAATAATGCTTAGATTATCCTGCTATTATATTTGAAGACGCTCTCCTACCTCTAATAACTCAACACATGATCAAGTCTTATCAAGAAGGAATGTAGCAGTGTTATTTGTCTTTTTATAAAAAAAAAATATTTCCTGTTATTGAGTCAACAATGGCATCTATTGAACTGAAAGTGTTTCTTTGTTTTTCCTTGTTTTTTAGGCAGCCCAGTATTTGCTATACAGTAGCAATGTGTTGGATGAAGAAAGCATGTATGAAGCCTCACTCAGAATTGAGCCCAAAGTGCCCAACTGAGAAGACAGCTTCTGTGAAACTCAAATGGTTGTATAGCCCAACATGTGTGAATACAGAGTTTGTTTTAGGTTATATACACTGCACGGCCAACAGAAAGTCACAAACACTGATATTTCATTCACTACAGAGCGTTTTGATTAGATTATATTATGCATTTGTTGTTGCATCGTTTTGATAAATATTGTGACATTGCATAAGCTTATTTTCCTCCAGAGTAACATTAATTTCTTTGTAAGATCTTGTATTGATGACAGGAGCGCCAGCCTGCTGCGTAAAGTCTTCTCCAATGCATCCCAAAGATTCTCATTTGGGTTAAGGTTTGGATTTAAGCCAGATGAATCCTGGCTTTGTCATCTTGTTGACACTGATGGAACTTGATCTTGATGGCACGGTCATAATTGAAATATGCCCGGGGAATTTCAGGGAAGAAAAAAAAAAGGTGGTCATTCAGTATATTCAGATCAGCTGCCTCATTTTTGGGCAAATAACCTGAACCTTGACCTGACCAACAGAAGCAACCATAGATTATGAAACTGCCCCCACAGGCTTGTGTGGTAGCACTATGCATGGTGTGTGCATCATTACCCTGATGCACCCATCAATCTGAACTCTTCAGACCACAAGACATTTTCCAATGTTCTATAGTTCATTCTTTATGCTCCCTAGAAAACTGAAACCTTTTTTTTCACATTTTTTGACCCTACTGAAACAGAGTAACATTTTTGCCATGACCACAGTATATGACTTCTGACATGGTTGCTTAAGCCATGAGAAGATACCCATTGCATCAGTTAGGGTTAAATAACTCCTTGCCAGTTGAAATATATTAATCACTGAAGTAATTATCCAATAAATCCAGGTAGTGATTTTTTTTCGGCCGGGCAGTGTATTATGTTTTTTTTTTTTTTTGCTTCTGTGTTAGTATGTTTTTTTTCCCCTAGAATTTAGTTAAGCACATAACCATTTAAAAACTATAGAGGATTTGCATATATCATGGTATTACCCTTTATAACATTGTTTTCTACTTCTAAGTAACAATAAAGAAAATGTGTATGCTCTGAGATCGATATCATTTTAAATGTTATTTAGGGTCTCTTTACTGATTCAGGTAATACATAAATGTGAGTCCTCCCTTTGTTGCAAGTTATTATCTGATGTAATTCTTTGATGAATTTAACACAAGTGTTTTTTACTGACTATAATTTTTTTAAATAGATACACCACATGATAATAATAAAAAAAACAAGTGCATTGGACATTTGTACATAGCATATATACCAAGCCAAAAATAAAGTAATGTCATATAATGTAAAAAATACAAATGTATGTGATTATTATATACTGTGAACACTTGCCACAACACTTGGGACATCCATGATTATTTGGTGACAAAAATATACAAAGTACAATTTGCTAGTTAGATTTATGCTGTTGCATACAGAATATTTTACAGGCTTCACTTTGCAATTAGTGGTAAAGGATAGTGGGGTCTGTTTGCATGCTAATGTTTGCATTATATGCTGCTTAATGCTAGTCTGTTGCCACTTATTATTATTATTATTATTATTATTATTATTATTATTATTATTAATATTATTGGTTTGAGGCAGTTTATCTGGATTTAACTACAGTTATCTGCAGCCAGAACTTCATGAATCATGAAGAATGTGATTGTGTGGAAACATTGTGCCCGCAATGAAATTTGTTTGAGCTGATCTTTTTCCTGTGCTGAATGATTGCAAACAACTTTTAGAAAATGCATGCATTTTCATTAATTTTTGTTTTTTGAAATAAACACAAGGTTAAAATATAAATAGAAAGTCAAACTTTCTTACCCTTGTGCAAATCCTCTCATCCTACAGTCCTACCATGTGCATCCAAACCCTTCCAAGACTCTCTTGTTCATCCTTATTAATGTTTGAATAGCACAGCAATGGTTTGCTCGCTATTTGTAAGGTCAGACATATGATAATTTAATGGAGAAGATTCACATCTACATATGCATTGTGTAACATATTTTACACAGATGTGGAAATTTTTTTTCCACATTAAACATAATTAATTGCAGTATTAATTTTTGTATACAGTTTAACCTTGGATTGCGAGCATTATTTGTTCTGGAATCATGCTCATATATCAAAACACTCATAATTCAAAGCGAGTTTCCCCAATAATAAATAATGAAAACTCAGATTATTTGTTCCACAACCCAAAAAAATAAATATATAAAATAATTAATACAAAATATAAAGTAAAAATAAAACGTTAACTTTACCATTGAAAAAAGAAAAAAATCCCAACAGATAAGTGTTTGTGCATGCACAAGCTGTGTATCTATGTGTGTGTTTGTGCGCACTACTCTCATCTGCCTCACACACACACATACACACACACACACACACACACACACACACACACACACACACACACACACACACACACACACACACACACACACAATGGAAACACTGCTTTAAAAAAAAAAAACCTTCTTTATCAAGTAACCTCTCATGCAAACTGGGTTACTTGCAATCTGTGGGTTCCACTGTACAGCACCTCTGAAATCAACGGTGAACATAGGTGCGGTAGAAGGTTAATTGTGTGCATTAAATGATTAAATTGAAGGTGAGGGTAATGATCCCCCAATCACTCTATTTACGTGTGTGAGCAGGTGAAAAAATATGACAACTCTGCATGGCTGTAGTGAGAGGACCCACGCCTTAAACACTTTTGGGAACATTTTGAAGCCAAGGCGGCCCAGCAGCTCCGGCCAGCCTCGTATTTTTTTGTTTAAAAAAATCTATTGTAGTATCACATAAAACTATGAATATCTGAGTGCGATCTCTTGGTGGTTCAACAGGCGAAAATTGACACAGTGATACACCTGGCTCATTCCACGTCCTTCGGAAGTCACCTGGGAGCGCAAAACACCATTGAGAAGATAAAGGATAGATTCCACTGGCCGGGGATCAACAAGGAGGTATGAAACTTCTGTCAGCGCTGTATAGGGTTTCAGCTCTTTGTCAGAGGTGAATCTATTCGGGTTGATTTTATTAAACTGATTTACAATTTATAGCATACACTCTGTCAACCATATAGCACGTCTGAGTATATATTACTAATTCTGTTTATCCTGTAGCCAACAAGGATAATACAAAAACCTGCCATTTATCAATTATGAGCAAGGTAATGTAAGATCTGGGCAAATGTTTAGACTGTAAAATACATGACCAAGACAACAATTCTTTATAAAGTAACAAGAATTTATTTAACTAATCTACAATATATGAAACTATGCTACGTAAGCATGCACACACACACACAGTTTGACGTCAAGACGTCAGTATTGGTTACTAACCTTGAGAAAGTCCCAAGAGCAGAGCCTTGGGTTTAATCTTAAGGTTTAGTTTTGGGTCTTAAGGTTTAGTTTTGACCCACGCTTTGGGTCACAGTGGCTCGCCTCCAGTGAAAGGAATCAAGGCATTGCTGATTGGGATGACATCGCTGCACTGTTGTTGAGATGACATCTTTTGGGGAAGCCCTTCAGTTGCTTGGTTACTGATGGCGGTGCTCTGAAACTTCTGCTGAGTGTTTCTTCATTGCAAGACTTTGGAGTTCTAACATGAAGTCTCGTTGGGAGTTCTTGAAGAGCATATAACTCTGCTGCTTGGTGGTGCAGTGGCGAAAAGACGACAGCGAAGCGCGTCTGGAAGGCTGGCGGAGCACCCGCAAGGGTGGAAGCACAAGCGACGAAAGAGTGGGTGAGGTTGCTAACTACCTTCAGATGTTGTAATCCTGTTCAGACCTCAGGTTTTTGGCGTGATTAAGGTGGGAAATCATGTGCTGCTGCTCCTCCCTTGTGCTACCTGTAAGAGGCCAGGGTCAAGACCGCCTTTTCAATGGACCATGGTCAATGGCAATATCTCCCTCCCTTTACCTAATACCTCCCTTTTGCAATGTAGCACTCCAGCTACATTCCAGCGGCTTATGGACCTCATCCTCAAGTCCCAAGTAACCGCTGGATATTGCGATCTACTCATGTAGCTGGGAGGATCATCTGCACCACCTCGAACAGAACTGCGGAAACTGGGGTCTCACTGCCAGTCCCTGAAAGTGCCATCTAGAGCTGCCTAAGGCACACTAGGCTGGGGTATCAGATCAGACACAGCACCCTGAAGCCGCAGAAGAAGAAAGTGGAGGCCACTCTGTCATACCTCTGCCCAACAACAAAAAAATAGGTACCTGCCTTTTTGGGGCTGGCTAATTCCTTTCGCCATTTTGTGCCTTTCTTCTCCTCTGTGGCAGCATGCCTTTCTGATCTCCTGAGAAAAGGAGGACAGGGGAACTAGTGAGATGGGACTTTAGGGTGTTGAATGCCTGGTCTTTTTTTGCTGTTCAGCAAACCTTCTCCAACCTAAAATCCCATTTCACTAGCTCCCCTGTCCTCCAGAATCCTGACTTCGATCGTCCCTTCATGGTCCAAATCGTTGCATTAAGCACCTGGCTTGAAGCTGTTCTTTCTCCGGTGTTCAAGGTGATTTACATTGCTTCCAGCATGTAAGTAGGAAGCTTACACAGGCAGAGAGAAACTATGCCACGATTGAATGGAAGGCTCTTACCATTAAGTGGGCAGTAGAGGAGATTCGTTATTATCTAGAAGTGCAGCACTTCATGTTAGTTACAAATCATGGTCCTCTACAGTGACTAGCAAGAGCTCAAGATACTAACTCCAAAAACCTCATTAGTTTCTCTCCATACAGGACTTCTTGTTCTCAGTGCCCTGACCTGTACTCGCCAGCAGGGGTGAGCTTGAAGCTGAGGGCGGAGTACTGTGATGGTGGGCTGCTCAGTGCAGATGCTTCTTGCACACACACACACAGCACACACAGCATAATTTGAGCTGATAATGGAACAAACCTAAAAAGGGGACAGGGGTGATCAACTCACCTGGACTGGAAGCGGATCATCATGATCACCACGTAGCATCTGCACAGCCTTTTAAGAGGCTCCTTCTCCTGTTCACAGTGAGTAGTATATCTTTAAGCTCTAGCCCTCAGACTTGAGTGCTACCGAGTCAGGTTTTCGCCTAGGAGAAAGCTGCCTGCATGTGCCCGCACTGCTGTCTCTGATTATACCATGCCTCCTGCTTAGTGCTGCTGCTCTCACATGTTCTGCACACTTGTGTGCCTCTGCTGACACTGCGCCTGCTGAGGATTGACCCAAACAACTGCGATCTTCACTGAGATGGCTATAAAGCCTGTGCTTTCACTGCACGTAGAATATATCACACAGAAGTGTATACTCTGCGGCTAAACCAAAGCTTTTCATTAAAGAACTGTTGTTGAGAAGATGACTTCTGCTTCCTGTGTTATCTGTCCATGTGCCAGACCCATTACATCAGGAACCTAAAAAGTATATTTCAAAATATTGTCAAATAAATTATTCACCACATTAACATTTTACAGCCATTCAATTTATATTGATTTAGCCATTTTGAAATATCTTGAAGTATCTTGCCCAACTTTGCAATAACCACATTTTGTTTATTTTTTCTTACCTTTTTAAAAATTATTAGCAAAATTTAGTAGTTATAAACAGTTGTTTTAAGTAAATTATACATATGATTATTGTAAGACTTATTTTATATAAAAAAGGAGTTATATTTTCAACTCAATTCAGTTTTATTTGTATAGCGCTTTGAACAATTTTCATCGTCACAAAGCAGCTTTACAATAAAAAGAATTATTTAAGTTTGTATGAAGAGTGAATGTGTATGAATAAAAAAATGGTCAGATAGTCCCTGATGAACAAGCCGAGGGCGACAGTGGCAAGGAAAAACTCCCTAAGATGGCAGTAGGAGGAAACCTTGAGAGGAACCGGACTAAACAAGAAACCCATCCTCACTTGGGTGAAACAGAAAGCAGGAATTCATCTGCATTCATACTGTGTGTTAGGTGGCAGGCAGTTCAGTATAACAGTTGTTAACAGTTTGATGTTAATATGGAGTCCAGGTAGTTATTGGAAGCTCAAGTAGACTTGTAGGAAATTCCACTCCTGAAATATCGAGCGACTGTAGCCAAGTCCTCAGAGAAACAGCTGTCAACATCAGTTGAGGCCGGAACCGTATTCAAAGTAGAGTGAAACCACCCTCAGACATCGGACACATCCCAAAGAGAGACATGGGACATCCTTGTGACAAGATCTCCTAGCAGAAGCGGGGCACCAAGATGAGTCACACAGGTCCAAAGGGCAGAGGGAGTCTGGATCAATGGCAGCTCAGGAATGACATGTGTAGCTCAACAGAGAGAGGAAAAGAGGGGGGGGGATAGGAGAGATAAGAGTTAGATATGGTCACATTCACATAATATATAAGGTGATATATTTAATGTATAGTGCAAGCAGGGACTCCGGCAAGACTAACTATAACAGCATAACTAAAAGGGGGAGCCAGAAAGAAACACAGACATGAGGGCTCCCTGAGATGTAAAGCAACCAATGACCTCACCGTCAACAAACCTGAATGATCAATGAGAGTGGGGAGGATATATATACACTCTTGCACTCTTCCTCATAGATCTGATATTAAAATATCAAATCTTCCCTGCTGCTATCTTCCTTTCTTCTCTTGCATCTGTTGTTGCGAACCACTCCCACGATCACCTTTTCAATCTCTCTCTCTCTCTATCTCTATCTCTGTCTCCTTCCCCCTCTCCCCCTAACTCGAGCCAACATCTTGTGATTCATCCCTGGACTGACAGCTCTCTGTCTTCCTCTCCTTTGATTCTTCAGGATCTCACCAAGACATTTACAGTGGTTTTGATCTTTGTAGTAACATATGTCGATTGCACAGGCGTTTGGACAAACATATAAAACCCCCATTTTGGCTGTTAATAAACAGAGACCTTTCTGACAGACAGTGTGTGTGTGGGTGTATGTTTCGTTATGTAGTAAATTGGTGAATACACCGCGTTACATATTATTACACAAATGATATCTTTCTCTGATTTTTATAATTAGTCAATGCAAATGACAGTCAGTATACTTTTCAAGTCATCAACCATTAGGGTATAATTTTAATTTTATTGAACAAACCTCCTAATGATGACAATATTTATTTAAAAAATAACAAACCGAAAACGCACTGTTCTAAATTATTATGCACAACAGAGTTAAAACATTTTATAGGTTGTAAAGAAATGAAAATGGGCTTTTGTTGAATTTGCAGCATTAGGAGGTCATATTTACTGAAATCAAAAGCTATTTCAATCAAAAACATCCTAACAGGGCATGTTACATCTTAGCACAGGACCCCTTCTTTGATATCACCTTCACAATTCTTGCATCCATTGAACTTGTGAGTTTTTGGACAGTTTCTGCTTGAATTTCTTTTCAGGATGTCAGAATAGCCTCCCAGAGCTGCTGTTTTGATGCAAACTGCCTCCCACCCTCATAGACCTTTTGCTTGAGGATCCTCCAAAGGTTCTCAATGGGGTCGAGGTCAGGGGAGGATTGTGGCCACACCATGAGTTTCTCATCTTTTATGCCCATAGCAGCCAATGACACAGCGGTATTCTTTGTATAGCATGAGATGATGCATTGTCATGCATGAAGATGATTTTGCTACGGAAGGCACGCTTCTTCTTTTAGTACCATGGAAGAAAGTGGTCAGTCAAAAATACTACATACTTTGCCGAGGTCATTTTCACACCTTCAGCTACCCTAAAGTGGCCTACCAGCTCTCTCTCCTTGATTCCAGCCCAAAACATGACTCCGCTACCTCCGTGTTGACGTCGCAGCATTGTTGGGACATGGTGGCCATCTACCAACGATCCATCTGGACCATCCAGGTTTGCACGACACTTATCAGTAAACAAAACTGTTGACAGACATACATGAATTAGTCTTCATGTATGTCTGGGCCCCCTGCAACGTTCTGCTTGTGAGCATTGGTTAGGGTGGCCGAATAGAAGGTTTATGCACAGCTGCAAGTCTCTGAAGGATCCTACACCTTGAGGTTCACGGGACTCCAAAGGCATCCGCAGCTTCGAATACCTGTTTGCTACTTTGTAATGCCATTTTAGCAGCTGCTCTCTTAATCCAATGAATTTGTCTGACAGAAACCTTCCTCATACTGCCTTTATCTGCACAAACCCGTCTGTGCTCTGAATCAGCCATAAGTGTCTTCACAGTATGATGATGACACTTAAGTTTTTGTGAAATATCTAATGTTTTCATATCTGTTCAAGGCATTACACTATTTGATGCTTTATGGCAGCAGAGAGATCATTTTCTTTCCCATATTGCTTGAAACCGGTGGCCTGCTTAATAATGTGGAACAACTTTCTTCAGTACTTTTCCTTTTATTGGGCTCATCTGGCAAACAAATTATTACAGGTGTTTGAGATCTAAAGAGTCCTGAGATGCAAAACCATCCATAAGTTTAATTTAAAAACTAAACATTTAATGTTTATGACACTTGCATCCAATTTGCATAATAATTTGGAACGCGGTGTATTTCAGTCATGGATGAAATAATTATTCATTGCTGGACACAAATGAATGATGAATATTATTATAAAACGCCTGCAGCACTTTGTGTGCATATAAGAATATTTACTTTAAAATATAGATTTTTTTTGTACAATCATGTCTTCTGTTGGTGCGCCATGTGGAGACATTTTTACATCCTAATGAACATTTGTTGGCATACACACACACAATTTCTCCGTACAGATACACCTACATGGAGATTGTCCTGAAAGTCTTGGGCAGTGGTTCACTGAAGCACCATGAAACATTAATTGAAATGCAATTCATATGCACACAAAAAATAAACTACACAGCAAAAATGTTATATTATATTATGACTTGAATAAAGCGGCTCACATCGGAGCGTGCTGCCGTGTTGGCAGTTTATCTAGTGAGTAGCCTATATATTTGTGTTTGTTGCATTTCTGGGGGAGAATGTCTGCATTTTTATTGATAAATTGGTGATGAACAGCTTTATTTCAGACATAAATTTACAATCAATCACATTCCAGCTATTATTTCCAACCGTGGTCAAATAATGGATGAAATAATTATTTAATGCTGGACGCAAACAGCAAAAAAGCATGATGATTATTACTATAAAAAGCACGAAGCACTTCGTGTTCATATAAGAATATTTACTTATATATTTGTTAATTCATGTCTTTTGATGGTGCTCAATGTCGACACATTTTTACGTTTTAACGAAGATATGTACTATCTGACTATCAGGAAATTAAATTCATTTCAAGACCATTTAAACCGAGGCGCTGCCTTGTCTTTTATTGTTTTGTCCCTGTTAAGACATTACAAAGTATATAAGGAACTTTTTATTGTAAATTTTAAAGCATAAATTTTAGGGCATTTCATTTCATCATTATGAACATAATATGAAGCACATATGTGCACCTTTATCATGAAAGATCCATCAATCTCATGTTTGCTTCAGCATTGGAAACAATATTGTTTTAGGCTAACTAATTGCACACAATTCATCATTGTACTCTGTCTGGCTTTTAGATAAAGTCCTTCCATCTGGCGGATATTCAGTGAAGTACAACACATTTATTTAAATTCCCGAATGTTGCTTGTGGGATTTCGGTGCACGGTGCGCGAAGAATTGCAGCATTTTGTGGGAAAAAGCGTGCATTCTTAATGGTCACATCTGTACTTTCACAAAGGCCGGAAGTGTGCGAGACTCTTTTATTTGTCAGGTAATTAGTTTCAGTGTGCCTAATAGTCAACAAGGTCTGTCAAGCCATGCGAGACGAGCTGTGCTGTAAGTACATCCAGCTTCAGGTCTTCCTGAACATTAAATTCCCTGAATACTGATAAATACAAAATGGGATGCATGTTTTGTCCATCCCTTTTCACATATGAACAGTTAAGAAAACAAACTAAAGGCAGTTCTTAGCCTTAAACTGCTAGATTATTATTCCTAAATACTATCAATTTGGAAGGGGGGGGGGGGGTGCTAAGACTGAAGACTGATTAGGACTGCCTGGCCTTGACTGAGCAGAAACGATGGGCTGAGAGTGTGTATGGCCCTGGTAAGAGGTCAAACGTTGGACATCATGTTGAGAGGAAGGGTTGTGTCGCTGAGGATGCAAATAATGAGAGGACGCATAGCATAACTTTGATGAGATTTTACTTGTTGTGCATGTTTGATCTGAGTGATAAGGTGCAGTGTGAATATAATCTGGGTGGAAGGGAGAAGGGCATGTGTGACCTTGCTTGAAGTGATGAGCATTACTTTTTATCTGGGTGGAAAGGTGGAGTGTGAGATTGATCTGGGTAGAAGGGTGAAGGACGTGTGTGTTCAAACCAAGGAGGCTGGGCTTAATCTGGGAATAACCATAAAATAGGAGGTCTTGTGGCGTGGAACTGTGTGAACATGCATAACTCTTGGGCATGCTGGGCAGCCTGCATTTTGGGCTGAAGCATTTTTGGTTGGGCAAGAGTACTGCCAATCTTCTGCTCAAACAGCTCTATTGTAGATTCCATCTTGTTTTTCTGTTTTCTCCATGTGGTAGATGGACCTGTAAGAAAACAAAACAGAATTTCTGGTAACATTTTACAATTTGGTGTCATTTGTTAACAATAATTAATTTATTAACCAACATTAACTAACAATGAACAATACATTTATTACTGTCTTTACTAACCTTTGTTAATGTTAGTTAATGAAAACATTTGTTTGTATATGTTAGTTTACAGTGGATAAACTAATTTTAAATGCATCTTTTGATATTGTATTGGTAAATGTTGAAATTATCATTAAGATTAATAAATGCTGTAGAAGTATTGTTTATGTTTAGTTTATGTTAACCAACACAGTTAAATAATATTAACTAATGAGCCTTATGGAAATTGTTCATGATAGCAACTGCATTTCTTTATGGGTTACATTTTTACTTTTTCTATTTAAATACTAAAAACATGATTTGTATAGTGGACACACAATGACTGGTAAAACCCTACTAGTTCAACCCTTCTTCTGGCATGAACTAGCTGCTTCTTTGATGAATGAGGTACTGTAGGCCTATTGTTGCTTGAAGAGGTTGAGTCACTGATCGAGGTCTTAAGAGAATCATGAGGATTATTAGATCTATTATAAGAATCATCTGTATAAAAACAAATCCACTACTGACACATAAAAGCAACAACAACAGAGAACTGTGCTATTTAACAGGCCGGTTTTGGATGTGTAATATATGAATATAACAAATAAAATTTAGGATGTATAATATGTGTAAAGCATTTTAGACATACATATTTTAGCCTAGTCTATTGGTACAGAATGGTTCACAAATCAGAAATGTTATCTCTTTAATGTTTGGTATGATAATTCATATATAACCTTTATATAACCTTGTTTCAGGAGGAGATCAATAACATTAATGAACACATCACATTTTCTCATCTGGTGACAAAAATTTACAACGTAGGCTAGAAAACATTCATGTGAGCATGAAAGTTCTTATACGTGGGAATATCGGAGTGCTCCCCATCTTTTGACTCTTCTTTGCGAGAACAGTCCAGAACTTGTCTTAGTGTGACGCTTGAATTGTTCCCTAAAATGCTATCCATTTGCTAATAGAATGGGAATCTAATTCGCCTATTATCGCTTTTATTATTGTGGTCTTTCACCTCATTGTACTTAAATTTAAGGGACTTCATTTTTCACTGACACAGGAGCTAGGAACGTTTGTAGCCCTGCTCAGTCATTGCAGCAGAACTCTCCTCAAAAACACCTTTGTTTCTGTACGAGCTTTTAATTCGATCTCGAACTGACTTTTCTCCCCACAGAGTGACAATGTAGGTAACTTCAGCCGTCGACCACTGCCCTGCATTTTTCTCCTCCATGTCACCTGTGATGTTATCATTTACCGACTCCATGCACGCTTCCATCATTAAACAGTGAAGACAGTTGCATTGGCACATATCTGATTCATATCTGATTTATTTCCACATATATGGGACATATTTTTTAAAAATTGGGTCACATTTAACTGACAGTGTAAAAGTAACTTTAAATAGGTTTGTAGGTTCCCACTGGACTCTTCAATAGTGAGGTCTTTTCCTATCGACTCTCGTTTGCATTTCATCTCAGATATGAACACTCCTTGTTATTTATCTGTTATGCTTGCTTGAAATGGTCCTAATTTAAATTGGCTTGTAGGTTCCTTCTCGACTCTTTAGTCGTAAAATCTCTTCCTATTTACTCTCCTTTATGTAGCGCACATGCCTTTTTTGCTGTTCGCCCAACTTTCGCTTTTCATCTCAGGTATGAATGCTATATGCGATTTACTCTTTATGCTTAAAGGTTATAGCACTTATTGCTATTTGTTTGTAGTTTCCACTCAGACTATTTTGTGTTATTCTTCTTCTTCCTTGTCCTCTTTCTTCATTCTTTAGAATACTTTTCACTGTGTCCTCAATCTTTCCAAATTCCCTTAGAAGCACCAAAATCTCGTCTCTTTCTTGCTTGCATTTTCTATTGTTTCTCATGACACTGCTCCACTGGCCAGTTGTCTGTTTCCCTATAACATGGAGTGTGATGGTAAGTTTGCTGTGACCTATCCACATCCTGATAATTATTACCTGCTCATTCCATTTTGTTCCTCTGCTCCTCACCAAGTCCACTTTATTTTGGATTAAGTATAGATGTCTCCCTTTGACTGTATTGTCCTACTGCTGTTGCCATTTGTGCTTTGTGTTTTTCCATACTATGCCTTTCCATTCTATCACTTCTCTTTTAACCACTTCTTTTACCAGATTGTATGCCTTTTTGTTTCCCTGGATACTGGTGTGAACTGAACCCACATAAATAAGAGAATTTTACCTTGGCTAGTCTTTTTATTGTACGGATTTAGAATTTTGCAAAAATTATCTCTTGAGGGTTCCTGGCTGTCCCCATCCTAATGCTTTCCCCTACAAATTAGTAGTTTTCCTATGCCCAACTTGTTCCATAATTTGTAATCACTGCATGAGCTGTACTGTATCTGGACAAACACGGGTATGGAAAATCCCAGCTAAACTTTACGTATGCCATATATATGAGGCAGAGTGCTTGGAAAGGTAGCATAAAAAAATTCATTTTGTAAAACAACCAGATACCTTATGTATGTGGATATATGCAGGAATCTGTGAATGGTTCCAGGAATCGTCACAGCTAGCACTAACAGGTGATGGCTGTAAGGTGTAAAGGCCTTTTGTGTGAAGGCCACTAGCAGGGAGAGGTGCTGTCCTTTTTATCATAGCCAGGTGGGGGGATTAGCCATGGTGTGCTTTTGTCTCTTCCGCTTGAAGGAGAAGCAAGTTGCACACACTGCTCTTCTAAAAGAGGCTATCCAGCGTCCTGATGTGCTTGAGCTCAAGTTCGATGAGCGAAGACCGCAGGAAGAGTGCAAGTAATAAAAAGTAGTTGTGTAGCCAAGTGCTATATTTATGCATATGCCATCTGCATAAAAGAGTTAAAAGGGTTAGCTGACAATATAGTAGTAAATTATACCATGCCAAGTTTGCCTAAGTTAGCACTTGTCTATACAACTACCTTTTGTTACTTGCAATGTTGTACATGTCCAGCTTGTTTAACAGATTGTCATGTCTGGATTATACAATGTTGCTAAAAAATTTATGTATGTTTTTAATTCACCGTTACAGGAAGCTGTAGGTGCCTCCATAATTCGGAAAACAACCCACATAAATACGATCCACAAACTGGGTAAGAATGCTGTTTCTTTACATACTATGTATTGGGCTTTACATGATCATTTTAAATGTAACTAATGACACTACTCTCTTTCCACACAGAATAAGTTTACCTAATAATCAGGCAGTGATGACATCAGCTGGAGGAATTAAAGATGACTTTTGCAAATGCAGACCCTGAGTATATAAAGGGTAATCAGAAATTGTTATTGTAATAATTTTTATGTCCCTTTATTTTTGTCCCTCTAATATGTTGAATGGTTTACTTCACTTACCTGAATATTTTTTTTTATCCAGCATGTTACAGGATTTACTATAAGACATTGCAGAAGAAATACTCTTTGTCTCAGCCAGGAAAGTCCCAGGTAAGAGATTATATTAAGGCAGGAGCTAAAAACTGAGCAAGGAAAAGACTAGTAAGTGTACAAACTCATCTGTGTATTAAGTTCTGTATCTCTGGGTGTTTTGGGGGGGAGGGGGTTAACATGTGGTGTGTTTTACAGTTGAAGACAGTAACAGACTGCAATGCTGGAATTAATGTCTAATGAGGAGGATGCCATTGTTGATGGAGGACCGGTGTGAGTTCTGCATCTCACAAGAAACCACTATTGTCTTAGCTTTACCAGCAGCTTCAGTGCACATTGTCTCCAGACAAAATCCTTGCTTGGATTATATGTCATGGCAACAAATGCCTGTACCAAGGAAGTATATCTCAGCAAGATACATCCAAATTGGTATCTTTGTGGAAGTATCCTAGCTTGGTGGACTTTGATGTATACGCTCCCTGGTACTTGTAGATATTTCTGAAAATCAGTGGTGTATACAGGAGTTTCCTGGTACAGATACATCTTTTTTCATGCAGTGAATGGAAGCATTACAAATGCACTACTGTGTACACATTCAGTAATAAGATGTTATTACTGCTGCTCCTGTTGCCATGTCTGTGAATTCTTTGATCCATCTGTAAAAATCTGTATCCATTCTTTGTAGTTTCTATTTTGATGTGTAAAGTAAGCATCTATTGTTTTTTTCCTTGTTTTCAACCTTTGAGCCACTTTATATAGTTTGTTGGTGTTTCTAGTCTCCGAACCACTGTTGCACCAAAATTTTTGTTACATCTCTTCATTACTTTCACTTGTTTGTCAGTCCCAGTAAAACCTTTTTTTTTCTCTGTTTCACAGCATGTTTCCAGTACCCTTTATGTTGGATGTTTCTCTCCATGTCTCTTTAAATTTATCCAATAATTGGTCATCAGACGGCACAGTGGTGTCATGGTTATGGCCCTAAGGCTCCTGGGATAGGCTCCAGGCCCCCTGCGACACAGAATACAGGATAAAGCGGTATATACGATAAGTGAGTGAGTGAGTTGGTCATCAGCTGCTTCCTTTGCATCTCTTTGGATCGCACATACTGGGGAGGTTTTGACTGCACTAGATTTGTTCATTACAAAGTAACTTTACATTGTCTGATTTTTTTTCATCTTTGTTTTTTCACCATTTAAATCTCTTGTTTGTCCCCCATTTCTTCACCTGTTTAATTGCTTCTGGCAGTTTTTGGGTTATGTGTTTCACATTTCTTCTTCTTTTCCATAATGTTCCATCGTCTGCAAACAGAGATTTTCTGTCGGGAGCCAAAGAATACTGAACCAAAAAGCAGGCTCAAGACACACAAAGCAGTTTATTGTTTTTAATGCGTAAAATAAAACACCTGGTAATAATGGCAGAGCTGTCAGTGTGTTGCTGTGGTGTGTTGCTGTGAGTGGTCCCCAATGACGTGGAGGGCCTGGTCAATGACGTAGACGGAATCCTAAAAGACCCGGAATTAGAGTCTGACTAAGAATCTCCGGTGATGATTGTGTCTTTGAGTGAAAACATAATGATGTCATCAAGGCGCAGCAGGCAAGACTGAAATAGCTGATCACCGAATATACGCTTAATTAATCTCTGAAAGGGGCTGGGAGCATGACAGAGGCCAAATGACATATGGTTCCACTTAAACAATCCAAATTGCTTACAGAAGGCAGTCTTGGTCTGATCTTTTTCAGTTATGAAAACTGACGGGGGAATTTGCCCAAGTACTTATTAGAGGGTCCATGGGGAACACTGCTGCAAGCCTAATAAAAAAAAAAGAAAAAAGAAAAGAAAATATTTAATAGTTACAAGACAAGAGGGGCTGGCTTGGACTCCGCTGATCCCCTTTTACAATGTAGCCAATTACTTCACCTTAGGACTTGCACCCAAGGAAATCAAACAACCCTAGTAATTAACTTAATTAACATAAATTATTTGTCCAAAAACAATCCTACACAAGAATGAGCAATTCCAAAGATACTTTTAACTATCCAAAAAATTGTTCCAACTACACCAAAAAAACATAAACACTAATGTATAGCACACACACACATACACACACACACAAAAAGTGAATAAAAATTTAATCAAAAAGTCTTCTCAGACAAGGATAAGAACGAAGTGCAAGTGAAGCAGCGATATAGCAAATCACCAATCCAGCAGAAGACCAATAAGACAAATAAGCAGCATTCATGCAAAGCAGCAGCATTCATGCATGAGTCTACAATGCCCACTCCAACCTATAGTTCCTATAATGCAAAATGAAACAATTTAAAATGTGCACAGATAACAATGTGCATCATAGAGAACAATTATGTATTAAGTATAGTAGGTAGTAGTAAACGGGAATGCCCATTACCGTTGTGCTTCCCGCCGCTGGCAAAACAACAAAAAGCGGCCAAAATAAATCAGTCGCATTTCATGTAATTCATTAAATTTTTGCAGAATTTTCATTTAATGCCGTTTTCAAATATAATTAGAGCTTAAGTCATAGAAAAGTTATAATATGTTGTATCGAAGAAATACTACAGTGATGGTAATTGTTACATACGAGTACTTACAGTACATACAACAAACATGAAAAATCTGAACCAGAGCTATTGACATTTACTGTATAATAAAGAGTTTTAAAAAAGCGGTTGGGTTATTTTGACCCAACAACTTGTTTATTCTTTATTCTCTGGTTTCTCCATAACGGCCTGCAAAATGTTACTGCTCCACTGGCCATAATAAATATTACTGTTATTGTGTCACAAAGTGTAGTTTAAAGAGTTGTTTAGGCAAGAATGCATGTGTGTCAACATGTGCTGTTAACTACAAAAAGCAGTGTCTTCCCACCTGGGAGTTTATCCAGCATACTGTATATCTATATATACTACACTATACATGCAGACTGTTTTTACAAACATTTGTGCAAGAATAGGTCGCTCTCAGGAGCTCAGTGAATTCCAGCGTGGAACTGTTAAATTTCCTCTCTCCTAAATATTCTACAGTCAACAGTCAGCTGTAATATAATAACATGTATGTGCTTGGGAATGACAGTAACTCAGCCACGAAGTGGTAAGCCATGTAAACTGACGGAGTGGGGTCAGCGGATGCTGAGGTGCGAAGAGGTCACCAACTTACTGCAGAGTCGATCGCTACAGACCTCAAAACATTATGTGGCCTTCAGATTAGCTCAACAACAGTGTGCAGAGAGCTTCATGGAATGGGTATCCATGACTGAGCAGCTGCATCCGAGACGTACATCACCAAGTGCAATGCAAAGCGTCGGATGGAGTGGTGTAAAGCATGCCGCCACTAGACTCTAGAGTGGTGGAGACGCGTTCTCTGGAGTGAAAAATTGCACAAATCTTGGTTTCCAGAAGAACAGTACTTGTCTGACTGCATTGTGCCAAGTGTAAAGTTGGTGGAGGCGGGATTATGGTTTGGGGTTGTTTTCAGGTGCTGGGCTTGGCCCCTTAGTTCCAGTGAAAGAAATGCTGAATGCTTCAGCATACCAAGACATTTTGGACAATTCCATGTTCCCAACTTTGTTGGAACAGTTTGGAGCTGGCCCCTTCCTCTTCCAGCATGGTGCACATACAGTGCACAAAGCATGGTCTATAAAGACATGGATGACAGAGTCTGGTGTTGAGGAACTTGACTAGCCTGCACAGAGTCCTGACCTCAATTCCATAGAACACCTTTGGGATGAATTAGAGCGAAGACTGAGAGCCTTCTCAGGTCTTCCTGTCCAACATCAGTGTGTAACCTCACAAATATGCTTCTGATAGAATGGTCAAAAATTCCCATAAACACACTCCCAAACCTTGTGGACAGCCTTCCCAGAAGAGTTGAAGCCGTTATAGCTGCAAAGGGTGGACAAACATCATATTGAACCGTATGGATTAGGAATGCGATGTCACTTAAATTCATATGTGAGTCAAGGCAAGTGAGAAACTTCTAAAAAAGACTTAAATAAAATATCAAGTTTATGAACATCAGTATTTATGTCACACTTCTTCCAACCTTTTGGTCTTTTTGTTTTTCCTTTCATGTTTTTCAATGTTGCCCTTCTTCTATTTACTTTAATTCAATGTTTATTGTATATAGTTATACATTGCTTACCCAAGTCTCACTGCTTTAATGCTATTGACCAATTTAAGGTATTAAAGGTAAAGCACTTTATACATTATGGTATAAGTTCATGGACATACATTGAATTTCAATTTCATCCAAAGAAACTTGTGAGAGTTATTTTCTCCATTGCCAGGAGCAGCTTTGAGATTTTTGCAATTTCTATAGTTGCATCTGGCAACCGATAATAGTCTCTATGCACCCTAATGTCATGGGCCAAAAACTTGGCTAGTTGATCGAGTTCATTATCCTCAAGAATCTGGGACATTGTTGCCACCTGCTTATGGAGTTGTGTAGATTGGAGATATTCAGGGTTCTTTATACCACACTGACTTGCAAAAATCCTGATGCAGTCTTGTCCTTTAAAAAGAAGCTGGTTGCTGAGCTCTTTAGTCCAAACAGGAAGGGGTTGTCCCTGTCTACTTCACATGCATCTCTTTTGTCTACAAGAAGTTGTATTGCACTGGCAAGTTCATGGTTTAACAAAACAGCAACTTTTGTCTCTCTTTTACCCATTATTTCTACTCTGCTGAACTATTTGGACATTTTTTGCTCAAATGGAAAGAAACCGACAGCTAAGTCCTCATGGAGTTCAGTTTGGTCTCTTTTCTTAAAAGACTCGAGCATCATTTTAGAGACTTCTCTTGCAGGACGTGTGTTGAAGGCTAATACTTATGCAAGTGTCACTTTTTGCAAGTTCTGCATGTTTGTGAAGACTCATTATGTTTTAGGCTTTCAAAAGCATCGGCAGATTTCTTCTCTATGTGAATGGTATAGTAGATGGTTTGTTGAACTTTGATTTGCTCAAAGTCATATCATCATTCTCTGCTGCTATGGCCCTGCAAAGAATAATGTCACCAATCTTCTTGAGCGAATGTCCTAACTTCAGTGCAAGACTTGCTGTCTTATACAAGTGGCTCCTCTCATCTTAACCAGCAAAATCCTTCACAGCATCTATGACTTTGTAAAAAATTATTTGGTTTCACAGCATCTTCAAAACTAAATATGGAGTTTCATCAAAACTAAATATGGAGTACTTTTTTCTTAAGCTTAGCAAGAGTCTGCCCATTTTCTTCAGACCTTCTGTCTGATGTATTAAAATTTTGTTGGATCACTTCCATGCTTGTTGTAAAGACACTGACTCAACTGCAGAAAGAGAATCATTTCGAACTACAGATAAAATGTCATCATTCTTCATATTTCCCAAGATATTTCACATCTTAGTTGATATAGCTTAGGAAAAAAGAAGATTCTGAAAGATCAGCCAAAACTAAGACTTTGGCTTTACCAGTTGCTTCGGACTCTCAAGATGTCTTTCAAGGACATCTCCGTGTATGGCACCACAGCTCCTTGCAAAAAAACAGGCCTTTACAGTATACACAGTGCATATATGTTTTGGCTCTAACTTTAATCTCTGATCTTCCTGGCCTTCTTCTAACTTTTCAGTGGTCCATATTTATTTTCCATAACCTCTTGATTATGTTGTAGGGTTGAGCAGACCCCAAAGAGAGCAAACAATCGATCACATTCCAGAACCTCGTCTCCAGACATTATGGCGCCATCCAAATAACCTTATCTCATTCGGGAACATAAAGGAGAGGTTGTAAAACTAAGCTGAAGGAAACTTAACCAGGCATGGGACAGGAAATTTGCTGTGCCTGAAGCTACACTAAAGCCAGATGCCTCAAACTAGACCCAAAAGCATGACGTAAATTGGCGATCCTGTAAACAAAGCGGGAGAGTTTTGGGGAACCACCAAGTCACACTTTGACCATCTCAGTGACCCGTGTGTTCTCCAAATGGCTTTTGATGAACAAAGAGGAATACAGCAGATACACTATTTAAACAATCTTTAAAGTGTGCCAGTAGGGCAAAATGCTAGAAAAATATATTCAGTATGTTTTATATCTGTGTGTTATGTTTGATTATTCTACATAACTTTAAAGGTATTATCAGCATTTACAAATGCTGCTTATTAAACAAATGCTGCTTATAAAAGTTATAAATGAGTGTGTAAAATAGGGGATGTGTGGTATCAATTGAGAGCTTATTTTATTCAAAGAACAGTGGTATACACGGAAAATTGGTCGCATGCTCATGTAAAATTACTTTATAAAAGGTAATTAAAAGTGCAATCGGCTTGGCCCCACGTGACAGCCGTAATCCCGGCCTAATGTATGCTCAAAAGGGGGAACCAAGTGAGGCGTGGCTAAGCCCCGCAACCACATCCGATTGGACCAATCATCCGTGGGATGGACTGACACACAGGGACAAAACTCAGTGTCCGGACTCGTCCAAACTCTTTCGTTCTTTCACACGTTCGTACGTTCTACGTTCACGCCGTCATCATGACTATCTGAAGGAACCAAGCTCGCCGCTCTGGCTTCCGCCCTTGCGGGCGTTACGCCGACTTCGCTGACGGCATCCGCTCTTCCAGAACTCTCAATGAGACTTCGTGCTAGAACTGCAATGAAGAAACCCACAGAAGTTATTCCAGAGCACACCATCGGTAACCAGGCACCAGACAACCAAGCCTCACCAAAGGGCTTTCCTGAAAGACATCATTTCAACCACAGAGCACCAACCAATCAGCAACACCGTGATTCCCTTCACCGGAGGTGAGCCACAAGATGAGAACGAAACGTAACGCAAGTATACAAACAAAGCTGCATACCTTGCTGAAAATGGTGGTCGTTTCATAATTAAAACCGTAAGATTAAACCCAAGATTCTGCAGTAGTGACTTTCTTTGGTCTAGTAAACAGTACTAGATGAACTTCATTAACTTTCACCCTGCAAACTGTTGGTGTGTGTTCAAGTAGTGTAGTTTCATGTATTGTAGATTAGTTCAAATAAATTCTTGTTTCTTTATAAAGAACTGTTGTCTTGGTCATGTATTTTAAAGTTTAAACATTTCCCCAGATCTTACGTTACCTTGCTCATAATTAGGTAAATACCAGATTTTGTATTATCGTCGTCGGCCGCGGGATAAACAGAATTGGTAAGATACACTAAATCATACTAAACGCTGGACGGGTAGTTGATGAAGTGTATGCTATAAATTTAAATTAAGTTTAACAAAATCCTTAAAGATTCAAGTCACCTCTAAGCCAGAGCTGGAACCCTACATAAATGGCAGAGAATGCGTTGAGCATTGTCTCCCTATTTAAAATACTACAATGTTCATAGTTGCCTCTGTTCCATAGCTTCTCAAGTAACTTTCTTTGGTCCTGGGAGTGTTTAGGGAGCAAGAATGCAGCAGCAATTTCTGCCTCACTGTCTTGATGCTTTTTAAAGTGACGGGCAATTTTTGACTTTTTTTTTTGCATACATAACAGTAATTTTTTTGCGTGGAAAACATTTTTTGGGGAGATTCTTTGGGACTTGTCACATTGTCAATTGTTGACTGTTTATCAAAAAGATTATACTGGTGTCTTCTTAAAACTCTGAAGCGTCTCAGCTTTTTTTGTAATATCATGATCATTACCGGCTGCATAGTCACAAAAGAGTTCTTGAGTGGAGCTGGATTGACCATTCACCATGTCTTGCTCAGTGGATGAAGAGTGAATGAGTTGTGGAGCACTCTTTGCCATCTTAGACTCAGATGGTGTACACAAGTTTTTTATGAGATAGTAGTTTCTGTGTCATCACTATAGCTGTTTTGTTGAGAACCCGGAATGAGGTCATCAGAGGATTCGTTGTTTAAAGATTCATGGCATGGAGAATACTGTTCATCAGAGCTGGATTCTTCAAAACTGGAAATTTCACCCTCTGGCTAAAAAACTAAATCAATAATAATAATAATGATAACTCTATATTAACTTCTGTGTCAGAAATACTGTACTTGTAGTCTAGCATGTGTTAATCTACCTCTAAAATGTTAATAGGTTATAGGTAAAAAAGAGAAACAAACAAAGCTATTACTATTGGTCATGCGAGGGCGCAGAACGAGGTGAATCCAGGCGCAGATGAATAATCGCATTAAACAGGTATGTGGTCGGAATGCGGAAGCACGGGTCAAAAGCGTGTCAAAAGGAGAATCAGTCAGCGGAGCGTATAAACAAAATCGCAAAACGAGAGCCGTAGTCAAAGGAAGTAGTGTGAGATCGGTAATCAAACAGCGAGACAAACAAATCTGAAATGACGAGGGGCGAAAGACGAGAAACCGAGAAAACAAAATAAACTTGGCAACGTGAATGTCACGACACGCCAAGCCACAGTCCCGCCATGATCACCTAAGCACTCCTCATCCATGTTCCCTGTCACTCCTTACATCGCACTGCCTCTGTTCTCTGCACACCTGGACGCTATCAGTAATCAGCTCATACCTATTTAAACTATGCTCTGACACTGTCACGTCGCCAGATTATTGAGTGCCTCACTAGCCCAATATTCCAGCGTTTTTTCTCTTCATTGTCTACCGGATCTCGACCACGCTTTGTTTTCCCGACCACGATTTCGCCTCTCGTTCTGACTCTTTTGGATACTTTGTGTTGCCGACCTCTTACCCGTTACCGACTACGAGCTTGGATCACGGACTGCTTCACGTCTTTTTGGCTTCGACCCCCGCCTGTTCCACAACTACAATTAATCCTCGCCGAGCTCAAGCTCATTCTCTCCACGCCGGCATTCATCGAGGGGGCCTCTCTCTCTCTCCCCGTGCCGCCTCAACACAAGGCTCACGCTGCATATGCCGGCATGCAATACATCTCAGGTTGCCTCTCATTCGTGCCGGCTCTGCTCGCTTCCGCATTCACGCACCGCTTACATCACGCACCACACCTCTCGCTTCTGTGCATTCACGCTGGTACTCCATGCTTCCGCATTCCAGCGAGGCTTCTTCCGCTCACACTGCAGCACGGAATCGTACCCACGCCTCCTATTTAAAACCGCCACTTTGCCTGCTTCAGTTATCACAAGCACTCATAAGCGCCACTTCAGTTTTCCCTGGGAATTACTCACACTATCTGCAATTGGATCCATCACGCCCTCTAGCAAGCCTGACAGTGAAAGCAATGAAACAAAACACGAGAGAATCAAGGCTAAAACACTCAATAATCCAGTAATTTAAACAGCGCACAGTGCTGATAAATCTATTTGGTTTTTTCGAGAGGATCAAGAACACACAAATAAATTAATACATGTACAACTATATATTTGAGGTACTTGGATACTTACATTTACAAGTTAAAGCAAGCCATTTTCGACCTGACACAGGTCCAGTACACTCTTCTCAAGAATGCAAACTGGAGATGACAGCAACTTCATGTTGGCACTGTAAATGGCAAAAATAATTTGATTATTAAAATTTATTTTATTAAATTTTAAGATTTTGTACATAAAACAATTTTGTGGCATGTTTTTATACAGTCTAAGAAATTAATTAATGAAAAATCACATGACTGTTACATTATAAAGTGCAACTTGCTATTTCATTTCCAGACAAAGCTGAAACTCCTTTACTGGCAACTGCCTCTCTCATTTTTCTTATATCTTTTTAAATTTATATCTTCTTAGTTCTTAATTTACTTATATATATATATATATATATATATATATATATATATATATATATACTTTGACATACATGATATTCAATAACAAAGTGTAGTTTTTTTTTTTTCTGTAGTTTTTTTTGGTCGACTCAGTTTCCCAGAAGGCACCTCGGTCAGGTGATAGGGCTCACCTGAACCGAGGTGGCTCATTGAACATCTTATAAATAGCAGTCTGTTCTGGGAAACTGGGTTGAGCATTATATCTTATTACCGTCATGTGGGCATTCCTTTTTGTTTCTTTAAGTTTATATTTGGTTTATGTTTTGTAACCTTTGTTTTCAGAGGGCTCTAGTTTTGTTTTCTGTATGTTCTGTGTCTGTATGTTTTCTGTAAGTACTGTTCTGTGTCTCCCCAGTGTCTGCCTTCTGGTATAGTTCTGTCTTGTTTAGTTTTGTGTAGCCACATGAGGGCCTAGCCACTAGCAGGGTTAGCCGATAGTAGGCCTTGGCTACTAGTAGGGTTAGCCGCTAGTAGGGTTAGCCTCCAGAAGGCTAGTCTCTAGTGGGATTGACTGCTAGTGGTTCTGGTTGCTAGTAGGTTAGCCGCTAGTTTGGAATAGCCTCATGTGTGCTTTTGCTTCTTGTGTTCCGTTTCCTCTTCAGGTCCGTACTAACTCCATTAGATATTAACCCGGTTAGGTCAGCATCCTGTGTCTCCATATTCTGTGAAGCTACTAACCCCACTAACCAGCCCTGTCTCCAGTCTAGCCCTGTCTCGTCTTTAGTTGGCTCCAGCTCCATGTTTCCTCATCCTTAGTCCCCTGTGTTAGTCTTCAGTTCCTTGTGTCAGTTCTCAGTCCCTTGTGTCAGCTCCTGGTTCCCTGTGTTCAGTTCCTGTTGTGTTTTTCCTGAGCCCTAGTTTTAGTTTACGTTTGTTGTTTTGGTTCCTTTGTTGGTTTGTTTTGTCTGTTTTTACTTTGTTAATAAAAAGACTCTTTCTGTTGAACCCCTCTGCCTGCGCTAATATATGCCCATAGCAACACCATCAGCCGGTCTAGCCAGTACCACCAACTAGACCCATGACACAAAGGTGGTCAGTTCAATATGTTTAAGTGCAAACATACCTCTCCCTAAAAGGACAAAATAAAACACTTGTAGAATTTACTTATTCTTTCAAAGAGTTAAATTCTGTAAAAATGTGGAATGTAATATGAGGTGAAGTAACTGGAAGTCAAGCATCAGTTTTCACCACTATGGCCTTGATTACACGTTTTTCTGTAAACTCGCATGAATTTTTTAAAAATGTTTGGCTTCTCAATAGTTTATACAAAAATGTGGCTCACCCCAGACTAAGATGTGTAAAAGTACTATTATGATGCATACTGTAACTAACCGTTAAATGTGTTGATTTCTCGTCCCTCAATGAAGACCTTGTCTTTGCCTGACAATATGTGTTCTTTTGCATCCTCTTCAGGTTTTATCTTTTTTCTTATCATGTTGACTGAAAAAGTTTAGTGTACATAAATAAAATGTCTTTATAAATTTATCTTTGATAAATATTTATAATTGAACGTATCTTCACATTGTCACACTGCAGTGAAGTCTGTATCTCTAATTTTAAAATTTTACATATAAATAGTTATATAATATACTTATATTTCTACATCGTTGTCCAACTAATATGATTACACACACACACAAATATATATATATATATATTTATATTTAATTAAAACTCAAAATTTGTACTGTAATTTTAGTTCTGTGATTGTAAATTTGTTTAATGTTTCACTTATTTTGCAGATTTTGCTGGCATTGGTACAGCGCAACAGGGTGCTACTGGGATGTAAAAATGTAATTTGTTAAAATGTTTATTATTTATTAAAGACAATTATGACGATCATAGCAGCCTACTGCATTTATTTCTTATAATAACGAAAAAACCTATCGACATCTCCTGATTCGGTAGAACGTCCTGACATTGTTTAACTACTACAAATTTAAAGAACACAAAGTATAAGATGACATAAAACCCTACACACATAGCTTTTCTAACTACACATGATAAAATCTAAAAGCTTACTGGGTTAATGTTTACTTTGCTTAAATTTGATCCTAATAAGATTTTATTAAATTTAAATTCGAAATTTGTACTGTCATTTTATTTCTGTTATTATGAATTCGTTTAACTACAATGTTTCACTTAATTTTATCTGCTACTACGTGCAGATCTAAAGAAGCTACGGCTCATTAATCTTTGAGAGAATGACCTAAGGCCTAAGCCGTCAGTCTATAGTTGTATCGCACCACTCAGTGGTAAATGTCAGATTTCTGTTGGACAGCTCAAGAAACTTTCAGAGTTCTCTACTCACAAAGCTGGACAGAAAATGCAGAGTGGATCTCAGTGTATTATGGCCATTACAAAAATATACTTTGCCAAGAATCAACCCACCGGTTATAGCTACCTGGAGAAAGCCCACAGCAAGGACATGGTGATGGCTTACCTGTATTATACCGACAGCAATTGGATCTGTGTCCCCTCGCTGTATCACGCTGTCTTCACTTGAATGCCTACTCAGTGTTTATCTAAGAGATCCATGATTTTCATACATCTTTCTGTACCACTTCTTGCAATATTATTGTACTTGGTGACTTTAATATTCATGTAGACACTATCTCCTGCCATTTGGCAGTGAGTTTTTGCAACTACTGCATTTTTACTACTGGATTTTTACTAAATTTACAACAGAAATGAAGAAAAACTAACTAGCTTACTAATTAAGAAACCTAATTAAATGACTAGCTGAGACAAACAGATTAACATTATGAGTTAACAATGACTATCTGAAGTCCTATACAGAAAAGACAACATAAAGTGCACGTGCAAATGTGCAAACAAGAGCGATAACATGATAACATAATAAGTTTCAACCCTCTGTGGGAATGAGTTGAAGTAGTGTAATGAGAAACAGTAAACATTATCTGGGCAGATAGCAAAGCTAGACAAAGCTAGACAGCAACAAAGATATGAAAGTTTTTTTTTTTTGTGCAAATAACAAATATTGTGCTAAAGAGCACTTTCAGGTTAGTATGTACGATTGTTAGATGGTTCTTGTTCAGTGTGTTTGTGCATGTGTGTTTATCACTTTAGTTATTGAGGTGATAGTGAGAGTTTATCTGAGTTAGTGTGTGTGCGTGTGTGTGTGTGTGTGTGTGTGTGTGTGTGTGTGTGTGTGTGTGTGTGTGTGTGTGTGTGTCTATCAGTCCAGTCCCTTTTTGTTGAGGAGATGGATGGCTTGTGGAAAGAAGCTGTTGCATAGTCTGGATGTGTGTGCCCGAATGCTTTTGGTATCTTTTTCCAGATGGCAGGATGGTGAAGAGTGTGTTTGATGGGTTTGTCTGATCAGCCACAATGCTGGTGACTTTGTGGATGCAGCATGTGGTGTAGATGTCTTCAATTGAGGGAAGAGAGACTCCGATGCTCTTCTCTGCTGTCCTCACTATCCGTTGTGGGTTCTTGCGGTCCGAGTTGGCATAATTCCCAAACCAGACAGTAATGCAGGTTCAGGTGATCAGGATTGGTGGTGGAAGCTGGGCCTTCCTCAGCCTTCTCTGGAAGAAAAGATACCATTGGGCTTTGTTGTTCAAGAAGCTGTTGATGATCTCCACATAGGAGCCAATGATGTTCAGCGGAAAGTGGTCACTCCATGTCCTCCGACAACCATGATGGTCGGCAACCATCTCTTTTGTCTTATTGATACTCTGTGTGCATTTTAGTATTTTGTGATATTGTGCTTAGTACAGTGTACACTTGACGGTGTAGTTGCAACTATTTTTAGGATTGCTAAATGTACCTTTTGAACTGCTAATACCTGTCTATAATTGTTTTTGAGAAATAAAAGTGTTTATGTATGAAATCCACTGCACTTGCCTGTTCAGGCACCTGGGGACCTTAGATAAGTTAATTACTAGGTTGTTTGATTTCCTTGGGTGCAATTCTCAATGTGGCATAATTGGCTACATTGTAAAAGGAGATCGGCAGCAGCAGGCACAACTGTTTTTTTTTTTTTTTTAGATTCTCTGTTATAAGCAACAATTTAACACTTAGTGTTATTTTTGTGGGGGAAAGTCTGAATTCCATAGGTGGAGATAGTCAGCCCCTGAGTCTGGCATTGGAGCATTCACAGCAGGGCAAGTGAGTAACGACTCTGCGGCATACTCAGTCAGCCAAGGCTAACGCTAAGGCTGGCCCACCAGAGCACACCTTCTCTGTGCTTCATATGTCCAACAGGTATGCTCTTCCCTGTCAAGCACCTGCTGAGAAACCTGAAATAACTGTGGTTATAGAAGACTCTATACTGAAGCATGACCAGGTTTAGGCCAGCATAGGTTTTCCAAGATAGTAATATATGCTGGAGCTAACAATATACTCCTTCATCAGTCAGAGGTTAGTAAGAGTAACTTTATAGAGGTGAATAAATTAGCGAAGGTGATGCCCAAGAAAGTAATATGCTCTGGACCCATCCCAATGTAACATAGCTTACAGCGGATTATGGTTGATGAACTAATCATTGACAGTTTTTAGAAATCGTTAAAATGTTAAAGTAAAAATAACCCTTTATCGGTTGTGAGAAGGTGTGCTCTGGTGTACATGTTTATCTTTTTTTTTTTTTTTTTTTTTTTGTACGGCAGAATTCTCTGCCTAACTTATTAATACAAAAAAAAGAAAAATTTTGTAAGATTGAGTATCTTAGGCCTTGTTTACGCTAAGCTGTACTTTCATCATCAGCCAAATACACTCCCTGTTTTAAGTAGTTTATTACTTCTGCGAAGTAGTGATGTAAAGTTTTAACATCACTTTTACTCAACATGCATAACACTATCAGTTTGGGTTATTTACATGACCACACCTCGGACTGCTGCGGATATGTTCGCTCTAACCAACCATTTTTTATCTCATTGTGGCATTCCACACGCTTTTTTTTTACTAGCACCACAGTTTCGGAACATATGAGACAAATTGGTTTTAAACATCCTGCAGGGAAAAAAATCATACAATGATCTGTCCATACATCCTGAAGATTCCGTTTTCAAAACAGTTTTCACACCTTTTTTTGGAGTAAGCCATGTTGTGTCGCATGTTTGTTTGTGCTTTGTGAGAATTTTAATGTTTGTATGGGGACTTCCAATCAGTTCTGTGTGTTCTGTATACTCTGGGTATTTACAGTAAACTCTCACATTGATTGGCTCTGTTAAGTGATGCATAACCACGCCCACTTTGAGGACAAGAGCGCTGTATTCATCCAAAAAAGCAATGGCTGCTGTGAGGTAATCTGGTACAAAACTGCTTATAATATCTATGATAAATGTAAGAATCTTTCTCAGAGAATATGACTTGTCACATGAATCCACACAAAGCGCTTCAGATTTTTTAATGATAGTGTCAACACAAACAACAACTAAGTGTAGAAGGCATACGATGAATACGCTCTTGTCCTCAAAGTGGGCGTGGTTATGCATCACTCAACAGATCCGTGCTATCCATGCTTTTTTATACTATCCATGCTATTTTATATACAGCTACAAAGCTAACTAGCTCCTAACACAAGGCTGGATTCCACATTGCTTTCCAACGAAAGCAATGTGGAATCCATCTTTTAGTATGCGCTCGTGCCAGTCTCGCTTCAGGCACACGCACACACACAGGCTCCAGGATTTGTTTAGTAATATTTGATTTATTTATATATTGCTTTTAACAAGGGTTACTATCGCAAAGCAGCTTTACAGAATTAAAAGACAATTAGAGAATGTGGATATAATGTGTGAGGAAATATGCATGTTTCAAAATGATCAGAGTGACGCTGAGGAGGGGTAAAAACGCTGAGTTTCGCTTCGAATATAGAATGTGTCGTTTTCTCAAACATGATGAAACTTGCTGTTTATACAGATTCAGACAGATTGAATTAGGAATGCACGCCAAAGAACCTAAAGCACAAACACACACACACACTGCAGAGGAAAGCGGGGACGTGCATTCACACCTCTGAACCCCTTTTGTCTTGTAAATTAGGTATTCTTCACGTAGGCTGGGGGGTTAAACACACACACACACACACACACACACACACACACACACACACACACACACACACACAATATTTTAATCACCTGACTTCATAACATACTAAGAATGAAAGTGAAAAACAATGGGGAAGCACAGTAGGAAATCTTTCAATCCCCACACACTACGTTTGTACTGTACACTGTAGCTATGTTTGTTAGGGCACTTGTTAATACACAGTACTGTAATGCATTGAAACACGTTCTTCCTGGTTTGTTTTTTAAATATTGTTTATCAACTACGCCATGTTCAGCAAAATAAACAATGCCTATGGACAATTTACTGTGAACGTATCAAAGTCTTGGTGTAACAGAGACGAGTCTCTTCAGATCCATCTGCACTCATGTTATTATGTAAATTATTATCGTATTGATGTATTTGAATTAAGGACAGAAGGTACTGACAAAAATGGTTAAAGTGCCACATGTGCGTTTGTCTTTGTGGATGAAGAGGCATGTGTGTGTGTGTGTGTGTGTGTGTGTGTGTGTGTGTGTGTGTGTGTGTGTGTGTGTGCTCCTAGATTTATCACTTGGCTTTAACACAAATGCATTTGCGCGCTGACGAGTCGAAAGATCCCCCCCAAAAAACAGAGCACTCTCACCACGGCCGGCACTAGGACCCAGAAGTAGCATGGTCGCGATTCAGGAATCATAAAAGGAGCCAAGATGGCACTTCACATTGATCAGTCATTGAGTTCGTCCATGTCGTTTCCGACTCTTTGCTGACATGAGTTCGTTGTGGATGTGGGCACCAGGGCTGTTCTCTCACAGCAAGGTCCAGACCAGAAGCTACACCCCTGTAGCTTCTTCTCCAGGAAATTTGACCCCACTCAGCAGCGATACGGAGTAGTGGACCGCGAGCTGCTGGCCATAAAGTGGGCCTTGGAGGAATGGCGTCACTGGCTCCAGGGTGCCAGGGAGCCGTTCATCGTCTGGACTGATCATCAAAATCTGATCACCATCCGCAATGTAAAACAACTCAAACCAAGACAGGCGCGGTGGGCACTGTTCTTTGAACACTACAATTTCCATGTATCATACCCTGCACCTGTCGTCCCACCATCCAAAATCATCACACCCCTCCTTTGGGACTTGGAAACAAGGGTTCGCCAAGCACAGGCTGCGGAGACCAAATCGGCTGGGCGACTCCACGTACCCCACGGCGTAAGAACGGAGGTCATGCAATGGGGACAATCCCCCCCCTCTCTGGACACCCCGGCACTTGTCGCACCATCCAGTTCATCCAACATGCCTTCTGGTGGCCATCCATGAAGAGGGACATCGACGTTTTCGTCCAGGCGTGCCCAGTGTGCACCAGGGCTTCGGATACCAACCAGCCAACACCGGGAGAACTTCAGTCATTTACAGTTCCCCGCTGGCCCTGGACGCACATTGCCATTGACTTCATCACGGGCCTGCCAGTCTCTGAAGGAAAAAATACCATCCTGACAATAGTCAATCGATTCTCCAAAGCCATGCACCTGGTGGCCCTTGCCGGACACCCGTCAGCTAAAAACATAGCCAAGCTGATACTAGAACACGTAGTCTGCCTGCATGGGTTCCCCAAGGACATCGTCTCAGACAGGGGGCCCCGGTTCACTGCAGGCCTTCTGCCATCTGATCAATTCCACCTGTAGTCTATCTTCCGGATACCAGGGTCAGACGGCACGGATATAACCAACCAACAACTGAAGCGTTACCTGAAATGCTTCATCGCCAATTGCCAACGCTCCTGGGCCCACTACCTCATTTGGGCTGAACTGTCACACAACCTTCACATATCATCTCCCACCAATTTAAGCCCATTTGAAGTATGCCACGGTTTCCAGGCTTCGATGTTCGACCACCAAGAACCGGAGGTTGATGTGCCATTGGCCCCACAGTTGGTCCGCAAGTGTCGATGGCTATGGAACCAAGCAAATACAGCCATCCAGCATGCAAAATTGCCGTCAACACCCTCTGGGACAATTGTACAATGTAGGTGACAAGGTATGGCTATCAACAAAACATCTGCAACTCCATACAGAATCCCGAACTCTCACCCCGGTTCATCGGTCCTTACCGCATCACTCTCTGGATCAACCCTGTCACCTCCCGGCTCCAGCTGCGGCTCTCTGGATTCATCCGGTATTCCATACATCATAGCTCATGCCCTTCACTACTTCCCCTTTGGTTCCAACCACCCATCCTCCTCCTTTTCCCCTTATCATTGATTGTGGTCCCGCCTACACTGTACGTTGGATCCTCGATTCACGTCCCCTGGGCAGAGGTGTCCAGTACCTGGTCGATTGGGAGGGTCCGAGGAGGCCCGGTTCATCCTCGACCCCGAACTCATCCGGGACTACCGTCACCGGGTATCCTCTACCCCAGGACTGTCAGGAGTCGGTCCGGGACAGGGGGGTACTGTCATGCGCACTCTCACCGCGGCCGGCACTAGGACCCGGAAGTAGTATTGTCGCGATTCAGGAAGCATAATAGGAGGCAAGATGGCGCTTCACATCGCTTAGTCATTGAGTTTGCCCATGTCGTTTCCGACTCTTCGCCGAATTTCATGTGGGTACTCACCTATATGGTGCTCGGAAAATAACATGGGCTTTATAGATAACTGGAAGACCTTTGAGGGCAAAACTGGCCTGTTAGGGCGGGACGGTGTCCATCCTACTTGGGAAGCTGCTGCACTCGTTTCTAGTAGTATAGCACATAATCTCAGAAGAGGCCTAGTTAATCGGTGACAATCCAGGCCAGGGAGCAGACAGACAGGCTAAACCAACTGTCTGCTAGCTGCATAGAGTCATCACTCAGGGTTCATCATATTGAGACTGTGTCTGTTCCCCGAGCTAAACACAAATTTAGAAAGACTCAGAAAGTCTGTTTTAGTAATTTAGATAACATAGATACCACAAACTCAGATCACACTGAATGCGCAGCCGCCATCTCTGATCTGAAGCTAGACTGTTAAATATAAGATCTCTCGCATCTAAAGCAGTTATTGTTAATGAAATTATCACAGATCAGGCGTTTGCTATACTCTGTTTAATAGAAACTTGGATTAAACAGGATGAGTATGTAGCTTTAATTGAAGCTAATCCTCCTGGATATAGCTACATACTCCAGCCTTGGCTAACTGGTAGTGGAGGAGGCGTCGCAGTTATTTACAATGATAATCTGTCTATCGTCCAAAAACACAGACACAAATTTAATGCATTTGAAGTTCTCTATAGTAACATAAAAAGTGTTGCTACAAATATTAAGTCGATCCCGCTAATTATCATTTACAGACCCCAGAGGCGTACTCTGAATTTCTCTGTGAATTTGCAGAATTCCTCTCAAACCTAGTCATTTCTGTTGAGAAAGCGTTAATTGCTGGAGATTTTAATATTCATTTTGAGAATCCAGAAGACCCCCTAAGAACAGCATTTATGTCCATACTGGACTTTGGTAGGAGCAATGTGTAGTAGGACCCACTCATAAACCAGGTCACACTTTAGATTTAATATTATTCTCTGGATTAATTATAAGAAATTTATTCACAATTCCAATGTCCGTAGTTATCTCAGATCACTATCTTGTTTCAATTAATGAAGTAATGTAGTAATAATGTACGCACAGCACCGCGCTACCGTATTAAACGTACATTCACATCAACTACCACACAGAGCTTTATCAGTAATCTACCAGAATTACCAACTTTGATTGGATCACCATCTGACTTCACAGTACTCGATCAGGCGACTGAACATTTAGAGTCAACATTTCGTTATACCTTAGATAATGTAGCTCCAATTAAAAGGTAATTGATTAGAGATAAGAAACTCGCTCCCTGGTATAATGATCACATGTGCAGTTTAAAACAAGCTGCTCGGAAATTAGAACATAAATGGCATCAAACCAAATTGTTAGTATTTCAAATAGCATGGAAGGAGAGCATCCTGAACTATAGAAAAGCTCTAAGTGTAGTTAGATCTCCACTCTTATAGAAAATAACAAAAATAATACTAGATTTTTATTTAATACCGTAGCCAAATTAACCAGAAATAAGACCACTGCAGAAATCTCCACAACAACAACATACAATAGTGAGGACTTCATGAACTTTTTTAATAATAAAATTGTAAACATTAGGTATAAAATTGAGGCTTTGAAACCGGACAATGTAATTGATGCAGATGTTAAACTAACCATGTCAGATCGGAACTTAGAATACTTTACTTCCATGAAGAGAATGAACTAATTTCACTCATCTCTTCTGCAAATTCATCAACTTGTATATTAGATCCTATACCGGCACATCTTCTCAAACAGATACAGAAAATAATTAATTATTCACTCAGCATTGGGTATGTTCCAAAATCTTTTAAATTAGCAGTTATTAAACCGATAATTAAGAAGTCTGACCTCGAACCTGGTCAGCTGTCCAATTACAGGCCGATACTGGCTCAGATCCTATTTGACTGATCGTTATCAGTATGTAGATTTAAATGGTGATTATTCTGCATGTTCTCTAGTCGAGTTTGGTGTCCCACAGGGTTCAGTTTTATGCCCACTGCTTTTTTCCCTTTACATGGTTCCTTTTGGCAACATAATCCGTAAGCATGATATTAATTGACGACACAAAGTTATACACCTCAGCAAAACCAGATGAGAGAAATCAGCTTGCTAATTTTGAGCAATGCGTAAAGGATATAAGAGACTGGATGCTAATTAACTTTCTTCTGCTTAATCATGATAAGACAGAAGTTTTAATCAAAGGACCGCATGCAGCTAGAAGCAAGACTTTACATCACACTGTAATTTTAGATGGCCTTTCTGTTCTATCTAGTGCAACAGTAAAAGACCTTGGTGTGATTATAGATTCTAGTCTTTCATTTGAAGCCCATGTAGACAATATCACCAGGATAGAATTATTTCACCTCAGAAATATTGCTAAGTTAAGGAATATATTGTCACTAAACAATGCAGAAAAACTAGATCATGCTTTGCTGTTTGTTCAACTAGGTGCATGAACAAGCTTCAATTAGTTCAGAATGCAGCAGTCCTCACTAGAACCAGAAGATACGAGCACATCACGCCTATCTTATCCTTCACTTCATTGGCTCCCTGTGAAATTACGCATTGATTTTAAAATACTACTTTTGACATATAAAACATTAAATGGTCTCGCGCCGCAGTATCTGAGTGAACTGCTAATGTCTTACGATCCGCCACGCCTACTTCGATCAAAGGATGCAGGCTGCTTGTCAGTACCGCTTATTATAAAAACTACTGCAGGGGGCAGAGCTTTTTCTTACAAAGCCCCAAAGTTATGGAATAGCCTTCCAAATAGTGTTCGGGACTCAGACACAGTCTCAGTGTTTAAGTCTAGGCTAAAAACCTATTTATTTAACCAAGCATTTTGTAAATAGATTTGCCTTAGTTAAAGTAGCAGATCTGGGGGACTCATAGACTGAGAGTATTATGGTGAACTGGTATATTTAGGTGCTGTCTTCCCCACTCTCATTAATCACTCAGGTTTGTTGACAGTGAGGTGATTGGTTGCTTTACATCTAAGGGATTCCTCATGTCTGTGTTTCCTTCTGGCGCTCCCTTTTAGTTTTGCTGTTATAGTTAGACCTGTCGGAGTCCCTGCTTGCACTCTACACTACATATACATTCACCTTATACATTATGTGACTGTGACCATACCTAACTGTTGTCTCTCCTCTTCTGCTCCCCTCCTCTCTCTTTTCCTCTCTCTGTCAAGCTACACATTTCGTTCCTGAGATGCCATTGATCCAGACTCCATCTGCCCTCTGGACCTGTCTGACTCATCCTGGTGCCCCACTTCTGGTTGGGGATCTCGTCACATGGATGTCCCGTGTGTCTGTTTGGGATGCGTCCGATGTCTTGGGATGGTTTCACTCTACTATGAAGATGGTTCTGGCCTCAACTGATGTTGACAGCTGTTTGTCTGTGGACTTGGCTACAGTTGCTCGATAGCTCAGGACTGGAATTTCCTACAAGTCTACCTGAGCCTCCAATAACTACCTGGACGCCATATTGACATCAGTTAACATCTGTTAACAACTGTTATACTGAACTGCCTGCCCCCTAACACACAGTATGAATGCAGATCAATTCCTGCTTTCTGTTTCACCCAAATGAGGATGGGTTAACTGTTGAGTCTGGTTCCTCTCAAGGTTTCTTCCCACTGCCATCACACTGAGTTTTTCCTTGCCACTGTCCCCCTCGGCTTGCTCATCAGGGACTATCTGACCATTTTTTTTTCATACACACTCACATTTTGTACAAACTTAAATAACTCTTTTGATGGTGTAAAGCTGCTTTGCGATTATGACAATTGTTAAAAGCGCTATACAAATAAAATTGAATTGAATTGAATTCAATTATAATAATTAGCGTGGTTATCCTGCCTGTTCGCGCTACTTCAGTGTTTGTTACATAGCGTGGACGTTAAACCCAAACATTATTGCAACAGTAACTAGCTGTTATCAGAATTAATAGGTAAGGACCACCAGAGATATCGATTATATTTCCAAAGTGTATATACATTTAATATAGTGCCATACATTACACTATTCACACACCAGCTATTCACATCACATCCACACAGTCCATAATGTTGTCCACAGATTAGAGTCCTTTTCTCTGTTCATGAGTCTGTACACATACAAAAAACAAAACCAGAGAGCGCCCTACTCCACTCCTGACGTCCTCCGTGAGCAATGTCCTCTTGATGGCGATGCAGTGGAGGCCGAGGGAGAACAGCTGTCACACACACCAACTCCCAGGGAAACACACAAAACACAAACAAAAACCCTCCTGCATAACCAAAGCAGGAGGGATGCAAATACAAATGTGATATAAATGCCTCGGGGGGCTTCACATAAATACACATATTAACCACAAGTAGGACAAGGCTTTCCTGCATTCGGGTTTACAAATAGTTTAGCTTCTAGCATTAGCATTAGCTATTTAGCTTTGGTTGTGACAAAGCTGCTGTTACCTAGCCCAGCCTTTCTTCTTCTTTTATTGATTAAACAGAAAAGGTCCTCAGCAGCGCCCTCTCTGGCCGGGAGCCTGTAACTAGGCAACCGCCTGTTACACCCCCTCCCCCTCAGAAGAAGGCCCTTTCCATTTCAGAGCTAACTTGGCCATATGATTGTCCTCTGCCCGAGACTGAGGGAAAGCATGGACCCACACAAGGTCGCCCACATTGTACGTGACAACCCATTATCTGAGGTTATATTACTTCCCCTGGCACTCCTGGGCATGGGCTACATTGTCCCGGACGACCTGGAATAGAGCTTCCTGACGCTCCCACTGTGGCATAGGCAGGTTGATCAGATGGGATGGTTCGATGCAGCATTCTCTCCAGTGGCGCATTTAGCTTGTGTCCCAGTACTATCTCCGCTGGGGTGAAACCAGTGCTTTTCTGGCAGGCTGTATTGATAGCAAATCGGAACTCAGGAAGCCACTGGTCCCACTGCTTGTGGTTTTCTTTGACGAATGCTGCGATCATGAATTTTAATGTCCGGTTAGTCCGTTGGTTTGTGGATGGTAGGCTGTGGTGAGCTTTTGGGTTACGCCCCAGTGCCGGCAGATGCTGTTGAGTAGCTGGGAAGTAAACTGTGGACCCCTATCAAAAACCAGGTAGGCTGGTGTGCCCCACTGTGTGAAAATCTCCCTCGTTAAAATGTTGGCTATGTTGTGAGCCTTTGCTGTTCTTAAAGGAAACATCTCAACTCACTTGCTACAGTAATCAACGACCACCAGCAGATGTTCATAGAGCTGGGATGAATGGGGAAACGGACCCATGAGATCTACCCCCAACATAAAACCAGGTTCCACTACAGGTGTGCTCAATAGCAAACCGGCCAGCTTACTAATACGAGATTTGTACTTCTGACAAGTGACGCAATTCTTAAAATACTCCCAGACATCTCGGCGTATCTCCGGCCAATAGGCAACCTCTAGTAGCCTCCTTAGGGTCTTCATCCACCCCAGATGACCGCTGAGAGGGTTGTCGTGGGCGTACTGCAGATACTGACATCGCAGTAATATTGGTGGAGACTACACCCAGCCTGTTTGGGGTTCTGGCGATAGAGGAACTGATTCATGATGCAGTCATGTATTTTCTTGACATCAGAATCTACCTTTGCCTCTCTCCATAGTGCACGAAGCGCTTCATCTGCCTTCTGGGCTTTTTCCAACTCCCCCCAGTCACATGGCAGACCCCACTGCATATCATTGCCTTGGTGTATCGCCAGATGGGCATTCGGAGTCTCTCCCTCCCAGCGCCGTGACAGGGAATCAGGTACGGTGTTGCACTGCCCCTTTTGGTACTGAACTACAAATTCAAATGCCTGCAGCCAGAGTACCCAGCGTGTTAAGCAGGAGGAGGGGTTCGGCTGATTAAAAACTTAGGTCAAAGCAGCATGGTCTGTGATGATGGTAAAAGGTTTGCCTTCCAGATACTGACAGCATTTCTCCACTGCTCACACCACAGCCATTCTTTCTCTGATGCTGAATATTTGCTTTCAGCTCCATGTAGCAGCCGGGAGGCATAGGCGATCCCCATCCTCATGATCCTGGGTAAGTACTGTTGCTTAACAGTCTGGGGCTGTTAAAACCGGTGTGTTTTGCAGAGCCACTCTCAGATCCTCAAAGGCTGACTGGCACTCAGAAGTCCATACCCATTTGGCTCCTTTCTTCTTCAGGGCATGTAAAGGAGCAGCTCTGAGAAGTGGGGAATGAAATAGTGGGACCAACCAGCCAAACCTAGGAAGCATTGCAGCTCCTTCAGGTTGCAGGGAATGGGGTAAGATTGTATAGCTGCTACCTTGGCTTCTTCAGTTTTTATGCCTTCGGCAGATATACTGTAATATGTCCCGGAAAAGAGAGGGACGTCTGACAGACGTTGCTTTTTTGTTAGTTGAGTGTGAGACCAGCAGCTTTGAGGAATGTAAATACTTGTTGGAGATGGTTAAGGTGAGTGATGGAGTCTTTAGAGTAAACAAGGATGTTGTCAATATAAACAAAATAATACTTTCCGATGGCTTTTGCCAGAATGGAGGTCATCAGCCTCTGAAAGGTCGTTCCTGCATTTTTCAAGCCAAAGGGGAGATTGGGAAATTCATATTGATTGTTTTTGGTGACTAATGCTGTTTTAGGGATGCTGTCCGGGTGGATTTCCACCAATAGCCACTACATAGATCTAGTGAGCTAAACACAGTAGCCCCGTAGAGCGCCTCCAAGATTTCGTGGACCTGGGGCATAGGGAAGCCATCCAGCGGTGTTTTGTTGTTGAGGGCTCTAAAGTCCATGCAAAAATCCCGCTGTGTTTTGTTCCCACTAGCCCGACAGGGGAAGCCCATGGCGAGTTAGATGGTCTGATGATCCCTGCCTCCAGCATTTTGGCGACCTCCTCCTCTACAACCTGCTGCTTGTGGACAGGGATAGGGTAGGTCTTTTTCCTGACTGGTCTTTCGTCGGTGGTGTATAATGTGGGTTATGGCCTTGGTATGGCCAATTCGTTCGGCAACAGCTCCTGCAACTGACACTTGTGTTCTTCTGACAAGGAAGTGTTGCTGACCAAGCTGGAGATGGTGGATTTGGAGGCATCAGGCACTGGGGCAATGGATTGGCCACATAAAGGGAGACTTGGCCGTGAGTGGAGGTACATAGCGGGAAATACTCACCCCCTCTCCCTGGGATCGAGTAGGAGCACTGGCTAAAATTAATCTGCATATTGGTCTCTCTCAAAAAATCTAGCCCCAGCACACAGCGGAACGCTAAATCACTGCCTTTCATTATAAAAATACAAACCTCAGACTCTATTCCCTGTAAGGAGCAACAGACTGGTAGTTTGCCTATTGTAGCCTGTACCAGGCCATTGGCCAATGAGACTGTCTGCCCTTTTGCTGACTAACTTTTTAGTTGGTTTCCTTATCCCTTTCCACAGTGTCTCACTTATGAAGGAGAAGGTGCTGCCTGTATCTATTACGGCTGTGCATGGAACATGGTTCAAAGTGAGCTGCACCCTCAACAGAGAGGGGCTCCCCAGAGCAATACTGAGGCTGGTGGGTTTTTTGGTCTCCTTCATCTGTTTAGATGTCAGAGAAGGGATCTGCCTTTGTCGAAACACTTTGGCGGCATTAAAATTTCTCTCCACCAGCATTCCGATTTGCACCAGCTTGCTTATCTAGACGACTGTGCTCCGCAGCAGGCTGGCAATGCGGGGGTTACAGTTCCTCGGTATCGTTTGTAAAATTTCTCTCTCAGTTATCTCCGGTTTCCACCTCAGACAGAGAGCACGATACTGAAAGGCGAAATCACTTGTGCTCTCATCAGGGTGCTGGATTCTCTCTCTCAGATGATTCTCAGCCTCATCTTCATGGTCCTCGGTGAGGAATGCCTTCAGCAGCGCAGATTTAAATGACCTGAAGGCAGGAGCGTGTAAGCAGCTACTGGGAAAGGGAGGATGGGAACTGAACCCTGGCCGAGAGACCAAGGCGGGTTGCCAGCACCATAGAAATGAGACTTTGGTCGTCTTCAGTGTCGACAGGCGGAGGAGGAGGCAGCTGTTCATCGGGGAGTGGTTGCTCTACCACATCATCACTGTATGGGCCCTCGTCATCCAGCCCAGAACATTCCTAATCATCAGATCTAGATAAAGGCAGCTAAGGGTGTTAATGAGCTCTTGAATGTACTGAGTTGAAAGGGCCTGCAGTGAAATCGTGAGCTACAGATCTCGCCATTAAGAACGCACGTTTCTTGAAAAGGGATCTCGTGCACTTCCGCGGAAGCTGTGAAAATGCCATTCATTGCCTGTAGGGGGCAGGGCAGTCGTGTTTCAATCTGAAGTATTGCGTGTCTACTGAAGCCAAAAATGTGTTCTCTCTCTTAGGTGCCCATTGACAGAAAGCGACAGAGCTCATAAACGTGTCAAAGCTCAAAGTTTAAATAATGATATGTATTTATTCTTCATTTTCTTCTCTCCTGCAAAGATGATACTTCTTTGACTGCGCCTTCTCCATTCAGTATTATTATCATTAGTAGTAGTAGTGAAAACTACCGCTGATTAACCATCTCTGCAGTAGTTAATACAGCGGATTAATTTCATTTGGGGTGTTTCTAACAGGCAATTTACTAAATAATAATAAATAGATAAAATTACCCAGCACTTTAACATTTAACCCAGCAGTTTTAGAGTGTAACATAAAAATATTCCATTTGTAAAATAGCATAGGTGAAATCATAGGTTGTGTATAGTGATTAAAAACAATACGACAAAGCTTATGGTAAATAAATTCTCAGACTCTTCCACTGCAGGTATTAAAAAACAGTAACAATGTCAATTTTAGAATTATATAATTTTTATATAATGCTTAATTTACATTTTTCTCCTAATTATATGTCCACAAATCCTTTGACACCATCAATTTATCAGCAATTATCAAGAATTGCATTTCATATGAACGTCACATATGAGACGCGCGCACAAACGCACACAAACTCTCCATGCAGGGAACAACTGAACAACAGGTCTTCATAGTTGGAGTTGATACTTTTTTTTAAATCGATAAATCACACGGGTTTATCAGCCTTTTGATCAAAACTCGAAAGTTTACGGACAAATCGGGGTTCACGCACGCCGATGAACAGTTTTATTTCAGTCATAAATTCATAGTCACATTCCAGCTATTATTTCCAGCCACGGTCAAATAATGGATGAAAAAATTATTCAATGCTGGATACTAACAGCAAAAAAAAAACATGATTATTGCGGGTTCACGCACGCCGAGGAACAGCTTTATTTCAGTCATAAATTCACAACCACATTCCAGCTATTATTTCAAGCCATGGTCAAATAATGGGTGAAATAATTATTCAATGCTCGACACAAACAGCAAAAAAGCCAGATGATTATTTTTATAAAAAGCCCGAAGCATTTCATGTTTATATTTGTTCATTCATGTCTTCTGATGGTGCGCGACACATTTTTACGTTTTAACGAAAACATGTTGACATATTCACGAATCAGGACATTCGCATAATTACTGTATATGTGCACGCGTCTCATAGGTGTCTGTGCGCACGCATTTCATATGTAGTTGTGTGAGCAGTTAGTAGTATACATAGATGTGTGATTGTTTTCATATATGTGTATTCATTATGATCATAATATGAAGCAGATATACGCACATTCATCATAAAATATTATTATTGTAAAACAAAATAAAATTCATGTTTGCTTCAGCATTGGAAACAATATTGTTTTAGGATAACTAATTATACAAAATTCTTCGTTGTACTTGGTCTGGCTTTTAGATAAAGTCCCTCCATGCGCCATCTGGCGGATATTCAGTGAATCACAGCACTCTCACTCACTCATCATCTATACCACTTAATCCTGTATTCAGGGTCACGGGGGGCCTGGAGCCTATCCCAGGAGACTTAGGGCACATGGCAGGGTACACCCTGGACAGGGTGCTAGTCCATCGCATACACACACTCACAGTACGGGCAATTTGGGAACGCAAATTAACCTAACTTACATGTCTTTGGACTGTGGGAGGAAACCGGAGCACCCAGAGGAAACCCACCAAGCACGGGGAGAACATGCAAACTCCATGCACACAGAGACGGGAATCGAACCCGGACCCTGGCGGTGCAAGGCGACCACTACACCACCGTGCCGCCAGTGAATCACAGCACATTTATTTAAATTCCCGAATGTTGCTTGAGGGATTTCGCGGCATGTCGTGAGCCAAATTGTGGGATCTCGCGGGGAAAAGCGCGCATTCTTAATGGTGAGATCTGTACTAACCCTTCCTCAGCTCGTGCATCGGACTCGGCCATTATTTACCCCAATTTATTTTAACAAACAGTATGATTAATTAAACCCTTGAACAAGTGTGTCTTGCAGCGTGAAAAGATTGAGAGAAGGCTGGCTAGGTAACAGCTAACAATAATAGCATCAATGTAACACACCATGTATAAAATCACTATATAAACTCTGATGGCCCCACGTTGGGCGCCACTGTAACAAACACGCAACTATTATAGCAAAAGTAACTAGCTGTTATCAGAATTAATAGGTAAGGACCACCAGAGATATCGATTATATTTCCAAAGTGTATATACATTTAATATAGTGCCATAAATTAAACCATTTACACAACCGCCATGCATATCACATCCACACAGTCCATAATGTTGTCCACAGATCAGTCCTTTTCCCTGTTAATGAGTCTGTACACATACAACAAACAAAACTATAGAGCGCCCTACTCCGCTCCTGAAGTCCTCCGTGAGCGATGTCCCCTTGATGGCGATGCGGTGGAGGCCAAGGGTTCGGTCCCACGCGCACACTGCCGCTGGCGTAATTATCCCCGGGAGACATACCAACCACCAAGGGAAACACACAAAAACAAAAACCCTCCTGCTATGGTTATAAGCATGAAGGATGCCGTGAGTGCATACTAAGCAAATACAAATGTGATATAAATGCTTCAGCGGGCTTCACATAAATACACATATTAATCACAAGTACTAACATGCGTGTCAGACAAGGCTATCCCGCATTTGTGTTTACAAATAGTTTAGCTTCTAGAGTTAGCATTAGCTATTTAGCTTTGGCTGTGATAAGGGTGCTGTTACCTAGCCCAGCATTTCTTCTTCTTTTATTGATTAAACAGAAAAGGCCACAACAGCGCCCTCGCTGGCCGGGAGCCCGTAACTAGGCAACCGCCTGTTACAGCTACAAGGGCTAACTGCTAGTCTTCTGGTCGCCTCCGGTTGCCCGTGTCACAATTAGCACCATGTAATAGTCAGTACATTCTCTGTTGGAGTTTCTCACCTTCCATACCTCTTAAGTTTGTCTATGTTCTTTTGATGTAGTTCTTAAAACCCAAAGCAAAACACTCTTCTTATGAAAATACCCGGAGCTCACCAAACTTTGTAGTAGCGAAGTAAATAGTATTTTTCAATTTTCAAAATGGCAGATAAAAAAATAAATAAATAAACTGGGAACTAAACTGTTAACTAACCCAAACAAATTTCTATTAAAAAAAACGTCACCACTTAACCTGAATAAAAAGTCCATTAAACTGTCATCTTCATATTGCAGTTTGCTAGCATCAGTCCAGAGGGGGTGAGGAGGGTTAAAATCATGTGATTGCTACTCAGCCATCGGTGTCACCATCGGTGTTAGGGAATCACGGCATTGCTGATTGGCTTGTGCTCTGGTGCTGTGATGACGTCTCTCAGGGAAGGCCTTTGCTGATACGCTGGTTGCTTGGTTACTGACGGCAGAGCTCTGGCACTTCTTCTAGCAGATTCGTCGTTGCGGAACTTTGCTGTTCAAGCCCTGGGGTTTTAACCCTTTGTTGTCGGTCCGTCCCACAGGTGATTGGTCCAATTGGATGTGGTTGCGGGCTTAGCCCCGCCTCATGTGGTTCCCTCGTTTGTGCAGACATTAGGCTGGGTTTTTCAGCTGTCACGTGGGACTCATCTGGTTGGAAATTTTATTACCTTTTATAAATTAATTTTACACAAGCTCTATTCATCCTACCAACATTTCATGTACATAAGCATTCTTTGAATAAGACAAGCTTTTGGTCGATACCACACATCCCATATCTTGCACACTCATTTATACCTTTATCTAGTTAAAAAGGGTTTATAAATGCTGATTACACCTTGTAAGTTATGCAGAATAATCAGAAATACATACAAACGTGCTGAGTGAATAGATAAGGATATAAGTTTTGCCCTACTGGCACGCTTTAAATATCGTCTGAAATAGTGTCTCTGCCATGTGCCTCTTTGTTCGTTGAAAGGCATGTGGAGAAACATGGGACATACTGTGTGCCAGTGGTCTGAGTTAGGGAGGGTTTTTCCCCTGTCTCTTTTGTTTACCAGATTGCCAATTTACACTGTTAGAGTTCAAGGTCGCCTGGACGTTTATAGCTCCTGGTGTAGCAGGGCCCCCTTTCCCTGGCTTGGTGAAGTTTCCCGGTTTCTGATGTCAGAGAGGCTGCATTGTCTCAGAGGACTGATAAGCGTAGGAGATGGCATCATGAATACCAGATCCCAACAGACCATTCACACAAACAGTTGTAAGGGGGGATTTGTGACATCAGTGTTGTTGTGTCTTAAGACTGTAGCAGCAGATGAATATATATCTTTAAACAGATGAAAGCAGCCTTCTTAGAGCCTATGGAGACTGATCGATCTGACCTGAAGATTGGATCATAAGGTGTGGCTTGGGCCATTCCAAGTTTTGTTGGCAACACAGACAGCAGTGAAATTTGTAGGTGGATTCTGACCCTGGAGAAAAGAAAAGCAGACCAGAGAGGCAATTAAAACATGATCTACGGAAGAGATCTACGGAAGATTGGAGAGTTGAAGTCACACACCACCAAGAGGACATCTCAGATATTATTCCCCTAGACAGCAGAACTAATTGTTATTTTATACTGTAAATAGTAATTCTAGTGTTTTTGGATGGGCTTTGATAAGTAAATTGTCCCAAGGATAAAAGGGAGGAGATACAATCACATGACGATAATAAACATAGCAAACCTCTACTTTTGGGGGTCAGCCAGAAAGAAAACTGTGTGTCTGTGTCTGTGTGTGCCTCTGCCTGAGTGTGGACAAGTTGTGGATGTGCACATAAACCTTTCTGTTCTAGCGGGTGTTCACTCTCACACTTGAGTGGGAGTTTTCTGCACACAGACAAAACTTAATTAAACTTTCACTTGACTGGTCTCTGTTTTTTGTTTTCACTACTCTTAATGAATTTCCACCACATTGTTTGATTATATGTTTAATTATATATATAGGTAGTATATTGTTTAATGATTTTCTATATTAAATAGCTCTGTTGTTTAATGGTGTGAATTGTGGGCAGGGCTTAGCTACATATATTGAAGGTGTCTGTAGCAGTAAATAAGCATACCCTGCAACAAAGTTGGTAATGAATGTACATAGCAAGTGTACATAGAATTGAAAGAGAGAACAGAAAAGAGAGAAATTCTTACTTAGTATGGAATGACAATTTTTTAGACAAATACCTCATTCTGTCTAGGAGTTAAGGATGCGTGTTCAACCTATCTCTGTCAGTTCTCACAGACCAAGATGCTTTTACTCACACAGCAGAGGCAGATCTCCTAGAAACCTCATATACCCTCCAGTACTGTCTCATTGTCCTGCACTGGTGGTAGGTGGGCTCTGGAACTGCCAATCTGTTGTAAAGAAAGCAGATTTTATCTCAGCCTAAGCTACCCATTACTCTTTTGACTTTCTGGCACTAACAGAGACCTGGATATCTTCTCAGAACTCAGCTACACCGGCTGCCCTATCCTCTGCCAATATATTCTCTCACTCTCCACGAGAAGCTGGCAGAGGTGGTGGTACGGGTCTGCTGTTGTCTAAGAGATGGTCCTCCTCGCCTATTGACCAGTCTCATCACAGTTTTTCATCATTTTAATTTCATGCAGTTAAGGTAACCTCTCCAAATAACCTCCACATCTTGGTTATCTACCGTCCACCTGGCTCTCTAAGAAACTTTCTGGATGAAATGGACATGCTGCTTAGTCTTTTTCCTTCTGCTAACACTCCTCTCACTGTTCTAGGAGGCAACCTCCCCTCTGACAAACTCCAATCCTCTTTCCTTCTCCCTGTCCTTAACTCTGCTTAAGGTCAAGAGAATTCCCTGCCTTGTGGGAATTCTCTTGACCTCGTTTTTTTGCCACCCTTCCCCAGTCACAGATCTCACTACTATTCCCCTTCATAAATCTGACCTTTACCTGGTATCCTTCACCATAACCCTTCCTATCCTGTGTAAAACTAACCACCAAAATTTCTCTCTTATCTGCAGAAACCTTCACTCTGTCTCCCCTTCCTCTGTGTCTTCATGCACCCTATCATCCCTCCCAGACCCAGGCTCCTTCTCCTCTCTACCACTAGAAACTGCGACTGAAACTGTCCTCTCTTCTCTCTCCTCATCCATAGAGCTCCTTTGCCCACTGTCATCTAAACCAAGGAAGACGTGTTGTCCTGTTCCTTGGCTATCTGATGTACTGCGTAACAACAGAAGAGAATTAAGAACTGCAGAGAGAAGATGGAAGAAATCACAGCTTGATGCCGATCTTGTCTCTTACCAGACTATTCTCTCCAAATTCTCATGTGACGTGACTTCTGCCAAAACTGCCTTCTACAGAGAAAAGCTGGAAGCCTCTACACATTATCCTGGCAAACTCCATAACATCTTCTCCTCACTACTCAACCCACTGACTCCTCCTGCCCCTTCCTCTTTGACTGCTGATGATTTTGCCACATTCTATGATGGGAAAATTACAGCAATCTGCCAGTCCCTACCAAACTCCTACAGCAGAACCTCAGGACCTTCCCTTCCCTCCCTTAGCAGAATTCTCCAACCTGTCATCTGATGAGATTCAGCAGATCATCTCGTCATCTAACCCCACCACCTGTTCTTTAGACCCAATCCTTTCCACAATGCTCCAGGCCATCTCACGAGACCTCCTTCCCTTCACCACAACCATCATCAACCATTCCATATCATCTGGTCATGTTCCTGCTGCTTTTAAGAAAGCAAGGGTTATTCCCATCCTAAAGAAACCCTGCCTGGACCCATCAGAAGTTAACAACTATCGTCCGGTATCATTTCTCTCTTTTATTTCCAAAATTCTTGAAAGGACTGTTTATAACCAAATGTCTCTTTATCTCTCACAGAACAACCTTAATGATTCCAACCAATCTGGATTCAAAGTGGCACATTCCACATAGACTGCCCTTCTGTCAGTCACTGAGAAGCTCCATGGTGCTAGATCTGCTAAACTGTCATCTGTCCTGATCCTCCTGGACCTGTCGGTTGCATTTGACACAGTGAACCACAAGATTTTATTATCTATTCTTACAAGCCTTGGAATTTGTGGAACAGCTTGGCAATGGTTTGCTTCTTACCTAGAAGATAGGTCGTATGAGGTGACATAGAGGGGATCTACATCTGCCGTATGTAGACTATCTACTGGTGTCCCGCAGGGCTCAGCACTTGGTCCTCTTCTGTTCTCCCTCTATACCCGGTCTCTTGGTAAGGTCATATCATTGCATGGATTTCCATACCATTGTTATGCAGATGACACTCAACTTATTCTCTCCTTTCCTCCCTCTGACACTCAGGTTTCCACACGGATCTCAGCATGTCTGGCAGACATCTCATCCTGGATGGCAGCTCATCAGCTGAAACTCAATCTGAGTAAAACCGAACTATTGTTCATCCCTGGTGACTCATCCCCAGGTCAAGATCTTGTGATATCCCTGGACAACAATCAAATCACTCCTTCAACCACTGCCCACAATCTTGGGGTAACCGTGGACAATCATCTGTCATTTTCCCCACACATCGCTAACCTTACTCGCTCTTGTAGATTTCTTCTTTACAATATCAGAAGAATCCCCCCATTTCTTTCTTCACAGGATACTCAGGTGCTTGTTCAGTCCCTTGTTAATTCAAGACTGGACTACTGCAACTCACTCCTGGCTGGCCTGCCTCTGTCCACGACTCGTTCTCTGCAATTGATCTAGAATGCAGCAGCACGTCTCGTTTTCAACCTTCCAAAGTTCTCCCACACCACCCCACTCCTCCGCTCCCTGCACTGGCTTCCTGTAGCTGCCCGCATCAAATTGAAAACACTGAAGCTTGCCTACAAAGCTAAAAATGGCCCAGCACCCACTTACCTCTCTGGTCTAATCACACCACACACTGCACTGCGTTCCCTCCAATCCTCCAGCACTGCTCGCCTCATCCCACCATCTCTCAGGGATCGAGGGCAGCATTCATGCAGACTCTTTTCTGTTCTGGCACCTAGGTGGTGGAACGAACTTCCTCTAGATGTCCGTATTCAGAGACTTTGACAATCTTTAAACGACGACTCAAAACGTATCTATTTCTCCAGTACTTACAAGACTAACCACCTCACCCCCCCTCCCAAAAAAAAAACACTCTTCCCAGTTGTGTTAGACTAATGCCACTTAGTTATTGACCTAGTTAACCCAGTGTAAGTATCTATCCAGTGATCTAAACTTTAAAGCACTTTTTGTAAGTCACTCTGGATAAGAGCGTCTGCCAAATGCCTAAATGTAAATGTAATGGCACATGAGGCATTGGTTAAAGTAAGTCTGTACAATTCAGCATATTATAAGCACAAATTTGGAGCCATGTGTGTATACAGATGAAGCCATTTCAAACAGCCGGCTGTTCTGTGAAAGGACTTTGCACTATCCGTCACAATTCCTTGCATTGTCTGTGCATGGAATGATCCCCCGCGATGACGCAGTTAACGATGCCCTGCCCCATAAACACCCTCCATGTGCTTTCTAATAAGATGGATGCAATGCTGTATAATCCTGCCAGGTGGCGCATTGACCGTTATATAATACCTCTGTTATTTTTCGTGTTCCTGGGTTGAACCCCAAATAGCATTAGATGAATAGAGAGTACAATCCCTTTTTCCACACACTAAGTAGTGCCCTTGGTAAAGGGTTGGAAAGCTATTTGGAATTCAGCCTTGTGTTAGGAGCTAGTTGGCTATGTAGCTGTACATAAAATATCATGGATAGTTCAGAGACGATTCCAGATGACCAGATGAAGCAATTATTAAAGGATTTTTTTTTTAAACACAGGCAGATATTGCATTGTAAACATAGTTTCATAAATAGATGAAAAAAAAAAAACGATTAATGAAACAGATTTTTTAAAATACACAACCCATGATGCTATTGCTCTATTAAATAAATAAATAAATAAATAAATAAAAATAGTTATTGGAATATTTTCCAAGACATCCTTAATAATCCTTAAAAACACGGTAACATCTGTAATTTATCTATACCGATCTTTGTAGTTACGGATCAAATGCAGCCTATGTATTTTACATTACGGTGTATTTTATTTAGTTCTGTTCTACACTGGTAGATCATATTTTGCTGCAAAGTAAAACTCAAAGTGTAACTTCTGCTTGGGTTTGTTTTCCTTATATTTTTGATGATGTTTTCGCTGATGTTTTTTCGCTGATAGTCAAAAATTGGCATAACAAAAGCGATTAACGGTGCATAATGTCTGGAAAAAGTATCTTCCCATACAGATAAGCATTTCTTTTGTTATTTAACCATCAATAAAGTTCCCCCCATCAAAAATATGATGGGGCATTAATCACTTATCACAACTGTGAATAGATGGGTCAGCAGAGACAGGTTAAATCCAAATGAACATTCACACTTGAAAACAATACTAAAACAACTAAAAAGTTCCAGAGGGTTAGCGCCACTTATTGCAGAACAGGGATCACCTACAGTATACTGCTGTATCTTTTACTGCTTATTTTTGCCCTAGTTTCATTTGGTTTTTATGAGATTTCATGTGCTATTTGTGTATGCATGTATGTGTGTGTGAGTGTATGTGTGTGTGTGAGTCTATGTGTGTGTCTGAGAGAGAGAGCTTATATTGTGATTTGTCCAAGGTTACTAAAGCCTGGCCCACTACTACTAATAAAAATATTTTACCATAACCCATATACTTTCAAAATAATTATAAAAACATTTAAATGTCAGCCGAAATGTATTTCACCAGTATGTTTTACATAAATAAATAACTCAGCTAAGTATGGATAATAGTATTTACATTCTTATGAGAGGCCATCAGTAATTAAGTGTTTTTTTTTCTTGAACATAGTGTTAAGGTTAAAGCTGCTGTATTGCAGGGCGATCCCTTGTCACGTCCTGAGAATAGCATTTTTTCTTTTCATTCATTTTTATTTGTTGCTCTTATATCATGCAATACACCGAAACTGGTCAAATATATTATATCTCATAACGCACACATCATTTATTGTAGGTTATTTGCGTTGTGGAGGAAATCTCTCACACACACACATGCACGTTTCACCTTTCCTGGGTTATTCTGAGGGAATTAGTGCCATAGTATCTGGACATGGGCGCACGAATCAGGTTTTTTGATGATATCGCTGCTCATGAAATTGTTCTTGATTCATCAGAACTCTGTAACAGTTTGGTCGCGATTAACTAACATTAAATTCAGTTTTATTTATATAGCGCTTTTTACAATGGTTACTATCGCAAAACAGCTTTACAGAATACAAAGAAAATTATGGAACTGTGTATAAATTAAAATTATCAGATTGTCCCTGATGAGCAAGCCGAGGGCGGGAGGAGAAGGAAACACTCCTTGAGCTTCCTCAATAAAGTCTATAGAGCTCCGCGATATTGCTTCCAAACTCAAATATGTTTGAGCGCGTGCATTTCCCAGATAAACAGATAAACGTTTCCCAGATAAACCACCACTTTCCTAATAAAAGCAAAAAGTCAGGTTGGTAAATCCATGCAGTTTCACCCAACATTTCTGACTTAATTCTTTAACTCATGATAATGAAGTGTGGTTAATTTTTGACATGCAGAAATGAATTCAGTAACACTTTTAAAGCTGTGTATTTATGCTTACTTTTTGTATATAGACAGGTATCATAAAATAGTTTGTCTTCCTCTTTTAATTAGTTTTTTGTTACTTTCTCCTTTCTTGGGTTATTCTGAGGGTAAATTCAGACCTCTAAAAAAGCCACGATTTCACAATTCTGACGCCCTTATTCTTTTAACCTAAACGTTGTATTATTTAGTAGAAAGATGAATAACAACTCGGCCAACATCATGGCTTTTTAGGCCTTTGTGCAATGGCATTGTGCAAACACACGTCTATTATAATGCATATATCCTCCTCTTCTCATGTAGAAAACCATTTATACAAAATGTTACAGACACAAGACAAGTGAATGTATTCAGAATATTGAATAACACGTTTACGTTGGTTGAGCATTTACTGTATACAATACATTCGATTTTAAAGAATAAACAAATGTGATTATTACAATGTGTTAGTATTTATTGTCTCCAAGACATAGTAACATCTGTAATTTATGTACACATACAGTATAATACAATACAAATGCAGACTATTTTCTGGTTGGATTTGTTTTTATGATATGTTTTGACAATGTTTTCGCTGATGGTTTTTTTTTCGCTGATAGTCAAAAATTGGCATAACAAAAGCGACTAATGGCGCATGATATCTGGAATACATGTCTGCCCAGACGGGTCAGTATTTCTTTTGTCATTTAACCGTGCATAATGTTCCCCCATCACAAATCCGATGGGCCATTAATCACTCATCACAACTATGAACAGATGACAGATTAAACATCAGAGACAGATTGAATACAAATAAATATTCACACTTGAAAACAATACTAAAACATTTAAAGTACCAGAGCGCATATGTGCACGCGCACGTTATCGCAGGACAGGGATAACCTACAGTATACTACAGTATTTCACTGCTTCTATTTTTGCCCTAGTTTTATCAGATCAGTGTTTCTTTTGTCGTCTTACCACGCATATCATACCCCCATCACAAATCTAATGGGGCGTTCTCATCACAGATGAGCAGAATTCTTCAAAGCTGCGAATAGATGCAGAGACAGATTGTGAAGTATGAATCCAAATAAACACTCACACTTAAAAATAGGTTTAGTGATATTATTTAAAATACCAGAGTGCATACTGTATGTGCAGGCACACGTCATCGCAGGACAAGGATAACCTACAGTATTTTTCACTTTTTATACTGTATATGCCCTACACTGTAAACCTGATTAAGTTGGCAAAACTCAAAATATTTGAGGTAATCAGATACATCAAAATTTTTAAGTAATGATATTTCCAATTTTAAGTAAACAGAACTATCAGTTTGTTGAGCTTTTGCAAATCAAATAAATTGTTGCAGACAATCCAGCCCGGGAATCGAACCCGGGCCTTTGGCATGGTAGGCAAAACACGTACCACTGAGCCACCAGTGATACATAAAATATCAAATTTGTTCAGCTAACTTGAAAAGTGTCATTTCTACAAACTCATAAATTCCAAAAAGTTCTGAATACTCAAAAAGTTCAATTAATTTGACCTAATTGCAATTATTTAAGTCAATGTGTTTAATTACTTTGAGCATTAGGGTTTACAGTGTAGTTTAATTTGGGTTTACGTTTTTTTTTTATTAGGTACTTTGTGTGCTGTGCTCTGTGTGTGTGTGTGTGTGTGTGTGTGTGTGTGTGTGTGTGTGTGTGTGTGTGTGTGTGTGTGTGTGTATGTGTGTGTGAGTGAGTGAGTGAGTAAGAGAGAGCTTACAGTATATTGTGATTTGTCCAAGTCTATGGATTACTGCACTCAAAAAAATTATTTGTTGGTATAACTTAATATAATTATGACACACATTTCCACACTTTTGAATTATGTTAGTTCAACTAAATCCTGTAAACTGAACCCAACAGGAAAATTCAACGACAATAATACAAAATCTGGTATTTACGTACTTATGAGCAAGGTAACGTAAGATCTGAGCAAATGTTTAAACTTTAAAATACATGACCAAGACAACAGTTCTTTATAAAGAAACAAGTATTTATTTGAACTAATCTACGATACATAAAGCTACGCTTACCATATACCCCTTCACCAACTTTGAAGGATCTTCATTTAGGTAGACCACTACGGTTTCAGGATGCATTCACACTTTTTTTGAATAGTGATGCTCTAATCAAAATGAATTTAGAATTAGTACTTTTTACTGTACATCTTTCATTTATGTAGCATTACACATATTCTCCCACTGCTGTATTTTACAAAAGTCAAGTGTTTCCATTAACAATTAGTCTCAAATCAGAAGCACTGCATGGGCTAGACGTATAGTGAGACAGAAAGTCAGTATTTTCTCGATTTTCTCCCCTACATAAAATGTACATTTGGGCCAATTTGTCCAGCTATTTCTGTTGTTAAAATGATGGTCAATGGTGAGTTCTTTTTCTGAAGTGTCAACAGATAAAAAAAAAAAATCATAAATAATAATTAGAGCTTTAGAACAGAAACTCACCGTTAACCTTTATTTTTGTGTACAAAGAGTTGAAAATAACAAAATTATGAATATTTAGATGAAATATTCTATAGACCCAATATGAATTATTAGAAATGGTGAAGAATTTAGGGAGCATACCAGATTCATAACTGATAGAATGTCTGTGATCTTCCGGATTTTTTAGGAGCTGGGAGGAGAAATGATCAAACTGACCCATGGACTTGGGCCGCCCCTGTGCAAGTTTGCTGAAAAGGTGCCGTGCACTAAAGCTGTGAGAACTGGAAAGGGGAGCGGAGGAAAGTTCACCTCTCCCAAAAGGAAGGGAAATCCATCCAGTGGTGGGCTAAACACCTTGACTTTCTTACAAATAGCGGTGCACATTTCATTTACAATATTATAAACAGAAAGCTATAATTTATTTAATTTAGTTTTTTCAAAAATTTGTGAAATTGCTAGTAAAAATGGTAATAAAACGAATAAATGATTATGTGGAGGTGAATTGGTTTAGTCCTGACTTCTAGTTGTGAGTGACAGTAGAGGGGATGGGGAATCAGTTGATTTGTTGATTTCAAAATAAACAGCGATGGAGAGAAAAAGGTTAAAGCTGTCAGGTGCCCATTTTAGAAAAAAGAGAAAAGAAGAAAAGGAGAAACGAGCAATAGATAAAGGTATGCAACAATGTTCTCTCTGTATGATTACTGTATCATGTCAATGAAGTTCTAATGATGATTAGTGTTAACTAATAACGTTAGGTTTGTTAGCCTTCTTGCTAGCCTAGTCTTGCAGATGAGTAGCTGGCAGAGCAATGCAATAAACTAGGCACCACACTGCACTTTGAAGGGCATTTTGATTTGGACAGTAGAGAGCTTGTGCAGGAAATCAAGAACTTCCCTCCCCTGCCATCAAAAACCATGACCCTCCTTAAGATCATCCATTTTATTCATGAAAAGGATCTATCGGAGATCTACCCCAACTTTTGGACTGCTCTCTAAAGTTTTATATGTACATCATATTTGTGTGTTTTAATTGTTGGGGAATTGTTAGTGACTGTGGCTCAAGCAGAGAGGTGCTTTTCAAAACTGAAGTTGATCAAATCATATCTGTGATCAACTATGTCTCAAGAACGGCTCACTGGCCTTGCTATCATCAGTATCGATCACGCAATAGGGGAGCAAATCTTGTACGATGACATTATTGATGATTTTGCATCAAGGAAGGCCAGAAAGGTCCGATTTTAGTTTCAGTTTTTTTTTTTTGTTTCAAGTTCAGTGTTATAATTATATTTTTTTCTGGAGTGTGGTGAGCTTTTTAGATTATTTATTTATTTACACAATATTTAGCTATATTTCATCAGTATTTTATTCTTAATAAAAGTAATATGTAAAAGACAGTATTGTAGTATTTAAATGGGGAGACAATGCTCAACGCATTATCCACCATTTATGTTGGGTTTCAGCTCTGGTTCAGATGTGAATCGAATCTTTAAGGATTTGCATACATTTTGTTAAACTTAATTAAAATTTATAGCGTACACTTTATCAACTAGTCGGCCAGTGTTTAGTATGATTTCGTGCATCTTACCAATACTGATGGCCAACGACAATAATACAAAATCTGGTATTTACGTAATTATGAGCAAGGTAACGTAAGATCTGAGCAAATGTTTAAACTTTAAAATACATGACCAAGACAACAGTTCTTTATAAAGAAACAAGTATTTATTTGAACTAATCTACGATACATAAAGCTACGCTACTTGGACACACACACACAAACATACCAACAGTTTGCAGGATGAAAGTTACTGAAGTTAATCTAGTACTGTTTACTAGATGGAAGCAAGTCACAAGAGCAGAGACTTGGGTTTAATCTTATGGTTTTGCTATGAAACGAGCACCATTTTCAGCAAGGTATGCAGCTTTGTTTGTATACTTGCGTTACGTTTCGTTCTCATGGTTCGCCTCCGGTGAAGGGAATCACGGCGTTGCTGATTGGTCGGTGCTCTGGTTGAAATGACGTCTTTCAGGAAAGCCCTTCAGCAAGGCTTGGTTGCCTGGTTACCAATGGCGCGCTCTGGAACTTCTTCTGTGGTTTTCTTCGTTGCAGTTCTGGCACGTTGAGAAGTCTCATTGAGAGTTCCCGAAGATCGGATGACGTCAGCGAAGTCGGCGTGAATGTACGAAAAGAACGTGTTTGGACGAGTTCGGACACTGAATGTCCCTGCGTGTCAGTCTGTCCCACGGATGATTGGTCCAATCGGATGTGGTTGCGGGGCTTAGCCACGCCTCACTTGGTTCCCTCTTTTGTGCATACATTAGGCCGGGTCAAGCCGATTACACTTGTAATTACCTTTATAAAGTAATTTTACATGAGCTCTTGTTCATGCAACCAATTTTCCATGTACACTACTGATGTTTGAATAAAATAAGCTTTCAATCGAGACCACACATCCCCTATTTTACATACTCATTTATAGCTTTGTTCAATAAACAGGGTTTGTAAATGCTAATAATACCTTTTAAAATTATGTAGAATAAAGAAACATAACCCACAGATAGAAACATATATTCAGTATGTTTTATAGCATTTTTATCCAACTGGCACTATTAAAGATTGCTTAAACAGTGTCTCTGCTGTATTCCTCTTTGTTCTTTGAAAGCCATTTGGAGAACGCATGTGTCCTGGGGTCACTGAGATGTTCAGAGGCGGTCTCGCCCAGGGAGTAAATAAGTGTAAAACGGCCATTGCACGTATCATGCACTGCAAATATTCACCTTTTCAACGACACGTATTGTGCTGTAGAGATGCCACACATCAATCAACTGTGCTCACAACAGATTCGTCAAAGGAGGGCCTATGGAAAGTCGTCACGGGAGATACAGCAGCATTTAGGCTTGGGGATTAAAATTTTGCCTCGTGTTTTGAGAAATCACTACAAAGAGAGACATCCTCGCCGTTCACGTCCAAGGAAACTTCACCAGTAAGTAAACAAAAGAATGAGAAAAGACTGAAAACATGTGCAATATTGTAATGTATAGCAGAAGTCACGTTTGCTTACAATATGTCTAATTTTTTTCTCTGATTTCTGTAACAATATCCTGACTGCTATTGATAGTATGACACTGGCTAATGATGAGATAACCGCACAGGACGTGCAACAGATTTCGGCGTCCATCTGAGTCTCACTAGTATTCGCTGAGCTCGCAGAAAACTTGGGTGGAAGTTTGGAAAGACTTGTTTCTGCCCGATGATAAGGGACCGCAGTAGGGATGCAAGGCTCGGTCAAGCTCTTCAGTGGATGGAGTCAGGGGAAGTATGGCATGATGTGTTATTTACGAACGAAACAACAGTAGCCCTGGAGCACTATGCCCGACAGAGTTTCTACAGAAAGGGGCATTTTGTTTCAAAATCATGGCCTAAGCATCAATTAAAGGTCCATGTCTGGGAAATGATTTCGAGATATGGAGCAGGGCCTATTGTTATTTTTGAAGGAATTATGAACAGACAGTTCTTTTGAAAATTCTATCATCAAGGAAGCTGCAGGACCATATATAAGAAAGCATTTTGGACCGCATCATCGCTTCTTTCAGGATAACGATCCAAAGCCAGTCAAGTCAAGTCAATTTTATTTATATAGCGCTTTTAACAATTGACATTGTCGCAAAGCAGCTTTACACAATAAAAAGAAGTAAGTCTGTATGCAATGTGTATGAATCAAAATTATAAGATTGTCCCTGATGAGCAAGCCGAGGGCGACGGTAGCAAGGAAAAACTCCCTGGGATGGTAGTAGGAAGAAACCTTGAGAGGAACCAGACTCAACAGGGAACCCATCCTCATCTGGGTGATAACGGATAGCAGGGATTGATCAACATAATAATGTGTACTGGAAGTTCAGTGTAACAGGAGATGTGTTAAAATTAAAATTAAAAGGAGTCCAGTTTGTTCCTGGAGGCTCAGGTAGACTGTAGGAGATTCCAGTCCTGAGCTATCGAACAACTGAAGTCACAGGTCCCCAGAGCATCAATCGATAATAGGACAGTCTTAATGGAAACCATCCCCAGCCACCATACGAATCCAGGCAGACCACACGGAGCATCCATGCGACGAGATCTCCAACCAGAAGCAGGACTCCAGGACGGGTTAGACGGGTCCAGAGGGCAGAGGGGTCTAGATCACTGGCAACTCAGGGGCGAACATGTATAGCTCGACAGAGCACACTGCTGCTGCATCCTGCATTGCGTCAGAGTGGAATCAACTGGGTAAGTCACCAGATTTTAAACCAATCGAGGTGGTCTGGCACTCCATGAAAGACTTCATCCGAAAGCAAGAGCTTGTTCGTGCCATAGAAGTATTTTGGGAGACAAAAGTTACCCCAGACTTCTGGTGTACATTAATCACCAGACTTCATAATGTACTGCGCATGATAGTAAAAAATAATGGGGGGCACAGTGGAAAATGAACAATCTTCCAATCCCCACCAGTGCACATTCTCTATGTTTGTACTGTACACTGTAGCTGTGTTTGTTAGGGCACTTGTTAATAAACAGTACTCCAATGCATCAAACACTTCTCTTTTATTTATTTTTTTTCACACCACACTGTTACAGTTTCCCAGATTTGTTTAGTAATAAACCACTACTTTCCTAATAAATGCAGAAAGTCAAAGTGGTTAATCAATCCACTTCCCCACCCACCCCCCCCAAACTTCCCATTTTAAAATGATAAATATTTATAAATAAGTGTGGTTAATTTTTAAAGCATCATGAACAAAATAATTCTGTATCTCTTTTAAAGCTATATATCGCTGCCTACATTTTATATACAGACATTGGCTAGGTATCATAAAATACAGTAGTTTGTCTGCCTCTTTTAAATAGTAAAAGTTAGTTTCATATTTCACAGGTTATTCTGAGGGAATTATGCCATATTATTTGGATCATGGAATGCTTCTTGTTTAATCAGAACTCAGTAACCATTTGGTCGTGATTAACTGTAACATTCAATTCAGATTTATTTATACTGTACAGAGCTTTTTACAATAGTTAGTATCGCAAAGCAGCTTGTATAGAATTAAAATACAATTAGAAAAATGATAATGAATATGTTTGAGGAAATATGTATAAATCAGAATGATCAGAGTCCCTGGTGAGGACTCTCCAGGCTGTAGAGCTCTGCGATGTCGCTTACAAGTTCAAACATGTTTACACGAGGAAACCTAACAGGTACAGAATGAGTCGTTTTCTCAAACATGGTTTTCCAACTTAGCGTTTATTCAGATTCCAACAGATTGAATTTAAGAATGCACCCCAAGGAACCTAAAGCACACACACGCTTGTGTTTAGGACTACTTCTAAACAGCTGAGTGCATAGGTTTAATCAACTATTTACAAGACAACCATTAAAGTGCCACATATGAGTATGTGTTTGTGGAAGGAAAGGTACGTCTGTGCGCGCTCCTGCATTTATCAGTTGGCTTTAACACAAACACATTTGCGCGCTGATAATTCGAAAGACCACCCCCACCACCACCCAAAAAAAACACAAAGCAATACCTCTCTGTTAAGGTTTCTCACCTTCCACTCCTCCTAACTCTGTCTTTGTTCTTTTTATGCAGCTCTTACAACCCAAAGCATACATACGTAGACCAAATGTTCAATGATTATTTTCATTTGTATCTATGACCAAAAATATCTATATAAAAAAATAATAATTATATATATGCATGTGTTTTTTCATAGCCCAACTCTTTGACTATTTAAAACAACGTGGTCTCCTGTTTTAGCCCATTGATGTAGTTGGTTCAAGTTCATATTTTTTTGTCAAAACAAATTGGCCTAACGATTCCCCAATAATTAAAACACACAAATATGACGTACATATAAAACTTTATTCTTCTAAAATTAGCCAAAGCTAAAACAGTAATTTGTATAAAACAGGTGAATACATTTTGTATTTTGCTTAAAGGTCAGTAAAATACCAGGATAACACCAGCTGCTTATCAGTCTCTATCTAATTTTTAAAAATATTAAAGTATCCATTTTTAAAAACTACCAAAGATGGAACAGTTTAAGTCTTTGTTTCCCCCAATGTGTAGATCCCAGGTCGTTCATGCTCCTCCAGTAGCTCCAAAAGGCCAGCCATCACCCCTCTAATCCAATCATCCATTGCAGAGCTCTGGTTAAAGAGAACAAGATAATTTACTAAAAGACAAATATAAATAAACTTGACAGAATATCTATGAAATAGATGGATGAAAAAATAAAAAGACATTAATAAGCCTATATACCACCAGACAGGGGTGTTTCTAGGATTTTCAAACTATAGCTTCCCGAGTATTGAAGGGGCCCTACTGTTTACCTACTCAGCGCTTACTGCTCGCGCTACCGTGTACAAGTCTCGGCCAGAGTGGGGAAAAGACAGACATTGTTATCTGTGTTTAGCTTGGTATTGTAACTCTGGTACACCTAACCCAAGCTTGCGCCCCTCGTGGACAGTCTGACATTGTATTCCAGTCACAGAAATAATCTCCAGATTAACTCTTACCCAAAAGTAAATGAATGCTGAATTTATCAAAATCCAGAGAACACTCAGTCAGATTCTCTCAGACATTTTCAGTAGGCAGAAACACTCTTCTAATAAAAATGCCCTGAGCTCATAAAACTGTATACTAATCAGTTTCTCGGGTAGTGTAGCCTCTGTAATAGCGAAGTTAATACTATTTCAGAAGCTTTAGCGTCTTTTTGGGGGAAAGAGTGACGTTGTGAGTTTGTGACACTGACAGTAAGCTGTAACTCCAGACTTAGTAGACAGATGTCCTAAAATAAACCTAAAGTCACATCTGACCGCTGCTGGAGCTGCCATTTTTTTCTCCAAAACGGGCAATAAAAAAATTAATTATTAAACTATTTTAAAAAAAGTCACCACTTACCCTGAATAAAAAGTCCATTAAACTGTCGTCTTCATCTCCATATTGCAGTTTGCTAGCGTCAGTCCGGCGGGGATGAGGATGGTTAAAATCACGTGATTTGCTACTCAGCAACTGAACTGCTGGCTTCTGTTAATGTTGAGAACAAAGCGCCGTCTAGTGATGACAGCCGGTAAACGAATAAATAGTGTTTCAATGGGCGTGTTTACTGTGAAATCTTGACCCGCCTTTCTGGCAGGAGAAAGAGGGGTGATCACAGCAGCCAGACGGCAGCCATACTGCAGCCAAACTGCAGCCATATGCCATTTACACGATGGTTGCCCGACCCCCGTATTTTTGAGTGGCATTTAGATGTTATAATGTAATATATACAGGGTCACTGGGGGCCTTGAATTTATCCAGCACACACTCATTCACAATTTGGGGCAATTTGGGAATGCGAGTTATCCTTATCTGTATGTCTGTGGATTGTGAGATTAAATGAGGAAACTGGGAGGCATGAGGTGGAAATCAAACCGGACCCTTTTTTACAGATTATTTCTTGAAAATGAAAAGTATTGTGTTCTACTAATATGATGTCATCCTCATCAATAATGATAATTAATATATAAATCCTTTTCAAAATTAGAATATATTACACGTTATATTAATAACCAGTAATGATTAACCTTCCTGAGCCTTAATAATAACACAGTCCTGGTGTAAAATGTCTGGTGCAGTAAAGTGTCTGATGATGCATTAGCAGCAACATTGGGAGGAGGGACAAACTGGGGGATTTTGTTTGTTGTTGATGTTGTTATATCTGCCTTCAGTTCTCAGTTCTTCAGGTGTTGGTGATTACAGCTCTGGGGTAGAAGCTGTTCCTTAGTCTGTTAATGTGTGTCCTGATTGTCCTATATCTTTTGGCGATGGGAGCGGCACAAACAGTCTGTGTTGAGGTTGCAACTTTAGAAATTTAGTAAGATCTGAGAGGGTACATTGGCCTTTCTTAAGAAGAAAAACCTCTGCTGAGCTTTGTTCACTACACTGTTATGTGTAGACTCAGGAATTTGACATCGCTAACGCTCTCAAACTCCTCACCATTTGTGTGGAGGGGGTGGTGTCATTTCTCTCGCTCTCTTATACTCCTGTAGTCCACAACGATCTTCTTTGTTTTAGTGGTGTTCAGAACCAGGTACTATCCACGAACCACTCAACCGGATGTTAAAACTCCTCTATGTAGTGTGTCTCATTGTTCTCCAAGATCAGTCCCATCAGTGGTCTCATCAACAAACTTCACTATGGTGTTAGAGTAGTGTATGGGTTTGCCGTCATGTGTGAATAGGGTGAAAAGGGCTGGACTAAGGACATAGCTCTTGATGCTCCTGTATTCAGGGTGGGAATGGATGATGTGTGGTTGCCCACCCTGACATTCAGTGGTGTGCTAGTAAGAAAGTCCAGGATCCATGAACAGAGTGTGGTGGTTAGTACAGGGGTTGCTCAGCTTGTTCTCCAGTTTGCAGGACACTACTGTGTTAAATGCAGAGTTAAATCTACAAGAAACATCCTAACATATGTGTTGGGATGCTTCAGATTAGACAGGCTTGTGTGGAGCGCGTTTGAGATTGCATCCTCTGTTGATCTGTTCCTACAGTAGGCAAAACTGGAGGCTGTCAGATCAGGGGGATGTTGGACAAGCCTCTCAAAGCACTTTATAAGAATTGGTGTCAGAGCAACTGGGCGATAGTCATTTAAACACCTTACTGTTTGTTTTTTGGGCACGGGCACAATGGCTTTGAGGCATCTAGGAACAAACAGCCTGCTGCAGGAAGAGGTTGAAGATATTGGTAAACACTTCTGCTAGATAGCACATGACTTCAGTGTGTAGCCTGTGATCCTGTCTGGTCCTGCTGCTTTGTTGATGTCAATTTTTTAATCAATCTGCTTTGTTGAAAGTCGATCTCACCTGATGACATTCAAAGACGAGTACTGGCTCCTCTATGGGAGGTGGTGCTGTCTAAGTTTCCACTCTGCTTCTGTAATTGGCAAAGCGTGCGAAGAACTGGTTCTGGGCATCAGTATGGCGTCATGGCTGGTCAAGTCAAGTCAAGTAGGCTTTTATTGTCACTTCAACCTTTTACAGTTTAGTACACAGTGAAATGAAAGAACTTTCCTCCAGGACCAAGGTGCTACATACAACATAAATTAACAACATAAATTAGCAGAAACTAACTAGCTAACTAATAAACCTAATTAGCTGGCTAGCTGAGACCAGACAGATTGACATGGCAACATGAATTAACAACATAAATTAACAAATAACTTAGATACCTAATTAGTTGGCTAGCTGGGACAAAACAGATTAACATTTTAAGTTAACAGAGAACTATCTATGTTTTTATACAAAAAAGAGAAGAGACAAAAATAAAGTGCATATGCAAATTTGCAAAGTATGACAAAGTGCATATGCAAAGTGACAATGCGACAACATGACATTACAATACTTTGTGGTAATGAAGTATCGAGTTGAGATAGTGGGAGGAGAAACAGTAAACAGTAAACGTTCCTTGTAATTAGTAGCAAAGATAAACATAGTTTGTGCAAATTAGCAATTGGTTAATATTGTGCAAAAGAACATTTACAGGTTGGTGTGGACAATAGTTTGATAGTGTTGATTAGTGTGTTTGCGCGTGTGTTGATTTATCAGTCCAGTCTAAATGTTTTGAGGTAGTTGAGCTAATCTGATTTATACTGTGTGTGTGTGTGTGTGTGTGTGTGTGTGTGTGTGTGTGTGTGTGTGTGTGTGTGTGTGCGTTTATCAGTCCAGTCCCTTTTTATAGGAGATGGATGGCTTGTGGAAAAAAGCTGTTACACTGTCTGGATGTGTGCCTAAATGCTTCAGTACCTTTTTTCAGACTAGCCACAAGGCTGGTAGCTTTGTGGATGCAGCGTGTGTTGGTCTTCAAGAGTGGGAAGAGAGACCCAGACGATCTTTTCTGCTGTCCTCACTATCTGCTGTAGGGTCTTGCAGTCTAATATGGCACAATTCCCTAACCAGACAGTGATGCAGCTGCTCAGGATGCTCTTGATAGTTCCTTCATAGAAAGTGGTCAGGATTGGAGGTTGAAGCATGGCCTTTCTCAGCCTTCTCAGGAAGAAACACTATCATCCAGCAGAGAGCTGGTGCAGAGAGCTGGTGTTGAGGGACCAGGTGAGGTTCTTCTCCAGATGGACACCCAGGAATTTAGTGCCACAGAGGAGCTGTTAATGCTCAGCAGAGAATGGTCACTCCGAGTCCTCCTCAAGTCAACAATCATCTTGTTTGTCTTATCGACATTCAGAGACAGGTTGTTGTCTTTACTACACCAGTCCGTTAGCCTCCACTTCCTCTCTGTACGCTGACTCGTCGCTCTTGCTAATGAAACCCACCACGGTCATGTCATCAGCAAACTTGATGATGTGATTCGAACTGTTTGTCGCTACACAGTCATGAGTGATCAGAGTGAACAGCAGGGGACTGTGTGGTGGTGCTGAAGGTGTAATTCCCTATCCATACTGATTGAGGTCTTCCGGTCAGAAAGTCCAGGATCCAGTTATAGAGGGAGATGTTCAGGCCGAACGGTCTCAGCTTCCCGATCAGGTATTGGGGGATGATAGTGTTGAATGCTGAGCTGAAATCTATGAACAGCATTCGAACATAGGTGTCCATATTGTGTGGGCCAGACGGTGTGTGGTGGAGATGGCATCATCCATTGAATGGTTAGCACGAATCTCAAATTGCAGTGGGTCCAGTGTTGGGGGCAGCATGGTCTTTATGTGTTTCATGATGAACCGCTGGAAGCACTTTATGATAATAGGTGTGAGTGCAACAGGATGGTAGTCATTGAGACAAGACACAAAAGACTTCTTCGGCACGGGGATGATGGTGGTGGAATTGAAGTATGATGCTGCTCAGAGAGATGTTAAAGATGTCCGTGAGAACATGTGCCAGCTGTTCAGCACATTCTCTGAGCACTCTGCCAGGGATATTGTCTGGTCCAGCAACTTTACATGTATGGATTCTGCCTGAAGATTTCCTCAGATTAACTGTGGTAAGCCACAGCACCTGGTCGTTAGGAGGAGGGATGGTCTTCCTTGTCGTCACTTCGTTCTGCATGTTGAATTGAGTGTAGAAGCTGTTCAGTGCATCTGGAAAGTCGCCGTCACTTTTACAGGTAGGTGATGTCTTTCTGTAGTTGGTGATGGCTTGTATGCCCTGCCACATGCGGCGTATGTCACCGCTGTCCCTGAAGTGTTTGTAAATTCTCTGGTCCTGTGCGTACTTCAGCTACCTGATGGCCCGGAACAGTTTGGCTGTTGCTGTTCTTAGGGCCACCTTGTCTCCTGCTCTGAAGCCTCTGAAGTCTTAAGAAGTGCATACACCTCTGCAGTAATCCACGGTTTCTGCTAGGGGCGTGAGATGATGTTTTTGGAGACAATGACGTCATTGATGCACTTGTTGATGTAGTTGGTCACTGATAACATATACCTCTCCAAGTCAGTGAAGTCACTGTAAGTTGCAGCCTCCCTAAACATGTTCCAGTCAGTAGCAGAGATGGTTCCTGCTGGTCAGATTTTCGCCTGCTTAAGAACCGGTTTTAAACGCCTGATGAGGGGTCTGTATGCTGGAATTAGCATAACAGCAATGTGAGCAGCCGAGGTGGGGGTAGGGCTCTGCCCGATACGCACCAGGGATGTTTGTGTTTTTTCCACGTACTGATGGAATTTAGGGAGCACTGACTTGAGATTTTCATGGTTGAAATCTCCAGCAACGATAAATAGTCCATTCGAGTGTGTGTTCTGCAATGTAGTGTTACATAATGCCCGCTGCATTCTTTACCATTATTATGTAGTTTTTTAGCTCTGGGTAATAGATGAATCAAATCTTTAATGATTCGAGTTAATTTGATTAAATGATTTACAATTTATAGCATGCACTTTATATACTATTTGTCCACCGTATAGCACAATTGAGTGTATCATACCAATCCTGTTTATCCCGCGGCCAACGAGGATAATACAAAATCTAGAATTTATCAATTATGAGCAAGATAACATATGATCTGTGCAAATTTTTAAATTTTATAATACATGACCAAGACAACAGTTCTGTATGAAGAAAGAAGAATTTATTTGACTAATCTACGACACTTGGAACCACACTACTTAAACAAACACGCACACACGCAAACATACAAACGGTTTGGAGGGTGAAAGTTAATGAAGTTCTTCTAGTACTGTTTACTAGATCAAAGAAAGTCACAAGAGCAGAGTCTTGGGTTTAATCTTACAGTTTAGTTATGAAGCGAGCACCAATTTTCAGCAAGATATGCAGCTTAGTATGATATGAGGCTAGCACATCTAGCTGAATGGTGGCATCCGGTACTCTGTCACTGAACCATGTTTTCTCCATGAAAACAAAGACACCGCAGTCTCTAAATTGTGTAGTCTGCTGGAGTCGTATGAATTTATATTCCAGGGAGCAGACATTGAATAAGATGTTGGATGGGAGAGCCGGCCGGCTAGAGTTTGTTTTTAGCCTATCACAGACTGCCGCCCACTTGTCCCATTTCCATTTCCTCGTGCACTGCTTCTGATGTTCCCTCCTCCAAACACCGGCACCAGGCAATGCTGGGGGCTCAAGGACTGGTTCTCACAGCAAGCCGAGGTTGTGTAGCTTTTCCCTCAACTCATCGTGGATGTCGTTAACCGGGTTATTTATTTCCAAAAGTGTCTGGCGGTGGTATATACGGTCACCGGTTGGGCTGATGATATCATAGCTTGGCTTCTTTAAAGCACTTCATCAGTTCTTTTTGGGCATTATTTTAAGCCAGTCTGTCCAACGATCTGATGGCAGCCTTTCGTGCCCTAAGCACAGAATGCACATACCTTAAAGCCATGGTTTTTGGTTTGGAAACACCTATATATATATATATATATATATATATATATATATATATATATATATATATATATATATATATATATATATATGTATATGTATATGTATTTGTTTTTATATATATAAAGTCACTTTCTATTTATTAGGGTATATTGGTTTATTTTAGCAAAACTTATTATTTATTTGTTAGTTTGTCTGCTGGTTAGTTGGTTAAAAATTAGGCAAAACATATGTTAATACCATTCTGAGCTGTGAAGTCTAACTATCAATGTGGTGCTTAGAAGCTATGCAGAAGGGCACAGACTGCTCGTTATGGCAGGAGAGCTAAACTATTGCACCTGTTGTGCTTTTTTAATAATTAAACCTGGGAGATAAGTTGAGACTTTAAGTTGTTCTTCGAAACGTAATTGTTTCTAATTTGGTATGTCTTGCTCTTTAAGTATCATGTGATCTCTTTTTTATGGTAGGAGAAATAATTTTGATTTTATGTTAATTTTGTTGCAGGTTGGACAAAGAGAAAATGAAGCAGTTGGAGAAGGATTGGTTGTCCAATAGATCTCTCCTAAAGAAAACTTATTTTGCCTTTTGGGTGTTTCTGATTTTCCTTCCTGGTCTGCACTATGGAAAACTTATTTGTTACTACTGTCCAATGCAGTTAGTTAACAAACAATGTAAGCGTGTTTTGACTGAATGCCTACCAGGACAGTGGTGTTTCACTGCAACTGGCCATTATGGAGATTACAATGGAGTCTTTATCAAAGGCTGCATACCGGAGGAAAAATGTCTAAAGAAAGGCAATCATATTATTCATGGGGCCAACATATCATTAAGATACCATTGCTGCATCTATGATTACTGTAACTCAGGTCAGCACTGGAACTGCACCCATAGATTGCATGTGAGAGTCTTTGCTCTGGCTATCTTATCTATTTGGTCAACCTGAGAGACCTGATAAACTAAGTTCTGATATGGCATTCAGTAGCAAAATTCAAATGAAAATAAATGTTCAAATAGCATCTGCCTGCCAAGGATTGGTACAAAAATAAAATTGATTGAAATACTGGAATCCATTGTTTGTCATAATCTCAAAGCTCAATTTCTTTTTATTTATGTATTTAGAAAAACAAAGAAGAAAAAAACATGCAAACTTAACACAGTAATAGGAACATATTGTTTTGCTTTTTTAGTTTAGGGAGGACTTTATGTCCATTACACAAAGAAATATCGATCTATTTATTTATCTATCTATATACCCACCCACCCAAAAGGTAGTAAGACAGCATTCACAAGGACTGTTTGGTATCTGCCTAAGTTTTCAGACCGTATTTACTAAGTGCCTCAGAATCACTCCTAGTAATCATGCTTAAAGTTCATTTATGGCCCATATTTACTAAGGGGTTCAGAAATAATCCCAGAAATTGCACTCAAAGTTAATTTTCAGTCCTAAAACTCATCACTGTAGGACAGAAATTTGTTTAGGAAACGTTGTTTGCTTACTTTCAGTGAGAAGTAGAACCACTCCCAGGAAAGTGTGTGACATCACTGTTTACAACAAAGTAGGCTGCACATTATGATGGGTTTTGTAGTTTTGACATTTTTTGTAGTTTTAAATGGTGGAAAAGCAAAATGGTGGAAACAGCACTAGTTGTGTAAACGCTTTATGCACATAGACAAAATGTATAGAAGCATGACTTGGCTATATTATTTTATCCTATATTATACTAAAGCTGTGTGGGACTGTCATAATCTGATCAAAATGATGGATGAGACCCATTTGCTTGTGGAGGTAGTAAAAAGTAAATAAATAATTGAAGAAGCATTCTGCTCTGTTACCTAAAAGATAAAAAGTGAGTGGACAGCAATTTGTGAAATAATCACAGCTGTCAACTGTCAGGTTGGCTCATGTATAACCGAGGAGTGTGAAAAACAAGGGTACACAATGTTAATGAATGATGAAGTGCTGCGTAGTGTTGGAATCATAATCTTTTGAGCGTTGATGCCATAATAATGTTTTTAGCTCACCTAAGCCTTCTTGTCAGTGCTTGGGACAAGTATTTTAATGTGTGTGCCATGCATGATGCACACAACTCCAGGGAAAAAGCAACATGCATGAGCGTGGTTTGTTTTTCATTGATATCACGCTGCATGGTGGGGAAATCCGCACATGATCTGAAATAGTGCTGAACCATCAACCATCATTGAAACAAATGTGGTCAAAAGACAAACAAACATGAAATTAAGGTCATTTTCACATGCACAATGCAACAAGAACTCAAAATTAGAACTGGACAGCTTTGTGGTCATAAGAAAACCTGTTGATCATTTGGCTAATCAAAAATAAATTGTTAGTCGTTTTGCTGCTTCCATCAAGGAGTTACCACAGCAGACCATCCTATCTGCACACAACTTAGCATAGGTTTTAAACCCGATGCCTTTCCTGATTCAACCCTCCCTTTTTATCTGGGCTTGGTACTGGCACTGCATCCAGTAGCTGATGTTAGGGCATTGGTTAGGAATTAAACCTGGGCCTTCCACAACACAGGCAAGAAGCCAACCCCTGAGCCACCAATGCCCAATCACTCAATCACTCAATCAATGAATAAACAACTTACTTTGGAGCAATAGAAAAAGGTGAAGTAGTATATAGGGTACACATGTTTAGTGCAACTGGTCCATCATGTTAAGAAAGAAAATGCATAAAATAATGTACCCATCATACACTAATAATGTAGCCCACGATACAGTCCTTGGTTGTAGGTTTGCTTCGATTATGCAAGTCTAGATTCAGCAATGTTATGTAGCAAGAAATTAAGGAATCTGACTACCTGAATGTACTGAGAGATTAGGTTAGCCATTAATGCCTTATTTTTTCTGACATGAGAATATCCCAAGGCCAAAAGTGTGAAAGTGTGGTTCTGGGAGCCTGGGGAATAATTTACACCCATGAATCACTCACCCTTTTGGACGATGTTTCCAAATGAAATCCTAGAATGTGCAACATTCGTCATCTTTTGGGTGGACCAGGCAACCCTATATTTGGTGTTTAGTTTCTAGTGAGAGTACAAATAATATAAATGAGATTGCAATATACCTGTCAAAATGAAGTCTGTTTATTACTGTATACACAATTAAAAGATGCTGCCTTATAAGTTCACATATTTTAATATATACTGCAAATTGTTGTAAATTGCTCATTTTTAACTCTCTACTTCCTGACATGATCAAAAGCCATGTCAAGTCTAGTTTGATATGGTTTCTGGTAGGGACATACAGTGGTATTTTGATTCCTACTGGTTGTCCCTATGGGAAAGGACTTTATGTAGCACTTAACTACTATAAGAAAAATCAAAGTAAAACCCTTTTTGAAAACTGATAACTTATTTATTTAGTACACAGCTATAATTACAGACAGATTACTATATTTTTTTGTTTCATTTTTCCCAACACCAACATGAAGGACATATAGTGTATGGAAATAAATATTGAGATACGTTTATTTTGTTATTTAATACCCCCCTCCTACTAAAAAAACTAACAAACAAACAAATAAATAAATAAATAAAAATATTAAACGTTGCACACACTAAGATATAATCCAATCACCTTTAGCTCACAGCACTCAATGTGGTGGCCAGTTCATATGTTACAATAATTCCTCATGTTCCCAGAAACACTTCACCATAGTCCACAATTACTTCACTACTAAGTCCTTAATCAGGGAAACATTATGGCATTATGCATGATGGGTGCACCACTTCATGTGCTTCCCTTCTCACCCTGACATGCCCATCTCTGGATAAGGGTCAATGACCTTTATTTATTGCTCCAAAGTCCAAATCTTTATGATCCCTAGCAAATATTAGCCTTTTTTTGTAGTCTCACTAACAAGTTTTATTACAACCACACAGCTGTTTAGTTCAAATCCTGTGACCTCTCATCACATTGCATGTAAGATTATGCTTTTACTTTCACTATTTAACATAGCTATGGGTTTTCCTGTAATTTTTTTATTTACCATGCAACTGTTGAACATTTGTTGAAGTGATTTCCATTTATAATTTATGAGCACATTTCTTCCACAAAAGTTGCCAGTTCAGCACTATCCTGCCAGGTCTTGATAATTTGTTGAAGCGTTTCCCAAACTAGTCAAATCTTCCTAGATTTGCAGCCCAAATAATTTGACCATTATCGAATGGTAACCTTTTTACTTGTTTTGTTTGTTGCCCAGGCAATGCACCTGTCTGTTTAAAGCAGGTAACATTGTCACCGTCACAAAAACACTCAGTGCATCATTCTCATTTACATTAATGCTAATTGTGCATTTTCTTCTGAATAGTGTTCCTTGTGAATGCTCCTTAAACCTTCCTTTTGTCCAAAAATGATTTTCAACAAGAACAGTTACAGTATAGACAAGGGAAGACATCACAGGCATGAATTTCTATTAACACCAGAACATACCATTAATATTCGCAATGCTTATAGTGTGCATTTTAAATAAGTTACATATAGGAACATTTACCACAAACAGTTGTTTTGTGGTCTTATTTTGTTCTTTTGCATTTAAATTTTAAAAATGAAAACAGAATGTGTATGAAATAAATGTACAGAGCACAATATCAAATACTCACAAATATAATTCATACACAAAACATTAAGGATATAAACATAATCACTGTTATGCAGTATTTACTGAACCTTAGAAACGACTAGAAAGTCCTCTCTGCATAGGCTTACTTGAAGTATAGCCTCAATTCCTCTATATTTATAAAACCTCATCATGACCATGATTGATCTGGTAGAACATTACAGTGTGCTAATTACCTTTATTTGCTAAATTTAGTTTATTACACGAAAAACGACATAAATATGTTTGAAAATGACTCTTCGTGATTGATGTCTCTGGGTTCTTATTTCTTTAAATGCACCTCCACGTTTCTTTTGCTTGCTTCTTAAATTCTCCGTCTAAGAAAAAGAAGACACGTAAAGAAAATAGTTGAATCAGGCACAAACATGTTTGGCAATTTGCTTACAGATTAGATTTTACTCATCCTTATTAACTGTATAACATGTATGCATATACAAAACAGAGAATTAACGGCAGTTAAAAAATATACATCTTATGCTTAAATGTTTTAACTTAAAAAATATTATACTTCAAATGTTCTACAACTTTATTAACATCATCAACTTCTTATGTGAAGTTCTTATGTGAAGGGATAGTTTTTGGACTGCCATCCAATATTTTTTTTGGATTATTTGTTACAATTATTTATTTCCATCATACAGAAGCTGTCTAATCTTCTACTTTCTTGATTCCTCTGAATAGATTTTATGACTTCATACATTTGTAAATAAGGTACGGTTTAGAACCCTGCTATCCGTTATCACCCAGATGAGGATGGGTTCCCTGTTGAGTCTGGTTCCTCTCAAGGTTTCTTCCTATTACCATCCCAGGGAGTTTTTCCTTGCCACCGTCGCCCTCGGCTTGCTCATCAGGGACAATCTTATCATTTTGATTCATACACATTGCATACAGACTTACTTCTTTTTATTGTGTAAAGCTGCTTTGCGACAATGTCAATTGTTAAAAGCGCTATATAAATAAAATTGACTTGACTTGACTTGACTAGAAAGACTTGTCTCAAAAAGCAGGTTTAATACAGACATTGTGACCACACAAGAGCATGATAACTAGAGGGATATATTATCTGAAGAAAATGAGTGGTGCTTGCTGTGGAAAAACATTGGAGTCATGCTAACAACATGCTAATCACGCTTGTAACATGCTAATCACGCTAGCAACATGCTCATATTGTTAGCATCATGTTAGCATGTTAGTTACTCTCACTCACTCATCGTCTATACCGCTTTATCCTGTATTCAGGGTCGCGGGGTGCCTGGAGGCTATCGCAAGAGACTTAGGGCATGAGGCGGAGTACACCCTGGACAGGGTGCTAATCCATCAGAGGGCACACATCTGCAGGTCTTTGGACTGTGGGAGGAAACCAGAGTACCCGGAGGAAACCCACCAAGCACATGAAACATGAAAACTCCATGCACACAGAGATGGGAATCGAGTCTGGCCGGGAATCAAACCCATACCCTGGAGGTGCAAGGCGACAGTGCTAACCACTACACCACGTGCTGCCTCTAATCATGTTAGCAACATGTTAATCAGGTTAGCATTGTGCTAGCAACATGCTAATCATGACAGCATGATAATAAAATTTGCTGGGGGTGTGGCTTATTAGCATCATGATAAATGCAAAAAAATATTGGTTGCCTTAGTTAAATGAGCCCTCCCTTGTGTGTCTCCGTCAATGGGATTCACAGTTCAATTCAGTTTCAAAGCTCCTATGGAAATTACCATTATATGTCAATGGGGAAAATTTGGGCACCTCTTGTGCCCTAGGGGAACAACCTATGTCCTCTTGCAGAGTATGTTCTGACATAGCTTGCAAGCCTCTTCAAATGTGGTAAAATTGAGATTTCTACCAAATTCTTGTTGTATGCTAGAATTCATCAAAGTTGGTCTCAATGTTAGGTCTATGGGAAAAGTCATGTCAAGCACCATATTCCTGAATGAGCTGCACAATTTGACACTTCATTTATGGATCTACGACAAACAGTACGGGGGTAGTTACGAAGTAAAATCCCCATTATACAGTACAGACCAAAAGTTTGGACACACGTTCTCATTCAAAACGTTTTCTTTATTGTGTTCTTTATTGTGTTCTTTAGCTCAAACAAGTCTCTTCTGCTTGTTGCCTGTCCTTAGCAGTGGTTTCATAGCAGATATTCTACCATGAAGGCCTGATTCACACAGTTGTTCTAGAGATGTGTCTGCTGCTAGAACTCTATGTGGCATTGACCTGGTCTCTGATCTGAGCTGCTGTTAACCTACGATTTCTGAGGCTGGTGACTCGGATAAACTTATCCTCCCCGCAGCAGAGGTGACTCTTGGTCTTCCTTTCCTCGGGTGGTCCGCATGTGAGCCAGTTTCTTTGTAGCGCTTGATGGTTTTTGTGACTGCACTTGGGGACACTTTCAAAGTTTTCCCAATTTTTCGGACTGACTGACCTTCATTTCTTAAAGTAATTATGGCCGCTCGTATTTCTTTACTTAGCTGCTTTTTTCTTGCCATAATACAAATTCAACCTCTTTGAATGAGAAGGTGTGTCCAAATTTTTGGCCTGTACTGTATGTCAATAGGGCAAATTTGGGCACCTCCTGCACCCCAGCTCTTCGCTTTGCAAGCACCACTAATAAGCCTGTGAGATAATAAAGTTGATGCTTTTCAAGCACCACTAAAAATTTAACCATATAATCATAGTGGGCATGTGTCACAAGTTGATCTGCATTACCTCCTGAGAGAAGCTAGAAGTGATTGGGTCATGAATATCCCATAGAAGACAGCCTCATTTAGGTGTTGAGTCTTCTCAGCCAATAGATTTACCAGATTGAACTTTTATATATTTTAGTTTCATTACATGTGAGGTGAAGGGTAGGGTGAATGGTAAGCCTCGGAAAGGGCTCACTGTTTGCAGAGTGCTGTATCAAAGCATATTCATGGAAAGCTCACTGGAATGGAAACATGTAATAGGAAATGGTGCATAAACAAAAAGTGATGAAGTATTAAGAAAATTGTCATGCAAAGCCAATGCAAGAACTTTACAAGGATTGGAGTGAGAGTGAAGTCATACTGGAGACATATTGAGGAAATGGACTACACTGTAAAAACTCCAACTAGATAAATGTTGAATAAATTAATATTGTATTGTTGGTCAAACTTCCTACAGTGGAATTTGTTGAGACAACTGGTAACATTATGTTATTGAAAACTTTGGTGACACAGAATAAACAACTAAAAAAATCAAGTTGAGAAATTTTGCTTTGGTAAGATGCACCTGATTTTATAAACACCAGCCCCCAAACTGGACTCACACTATCAAACTAGACTAAAGATGTGACTCTGGACATTTTGTAGACTATTTATTCTAGGTAAGTATATATATATTTTTTATAAAATATGTTTGAGTTAGTTTACAGGTATTTTGGACAGTTAATATTATATACGTGAGGCTGTTGTGTTTCGGCTAATTAAATATCGGCCTCTAGAATACTCTGGTATACATAGGAGTTCATTGTGACTCGATGACATCAAGGTGCACAAGTCATGCAGCTGCAAAAACAAGTCCAAATCATCAGCCTTCCCCTGATGTGTGTGACAGTCGGTATGAGGTGTTTCTACTGAAATGTTTGGTTTTCTTCAAACAATATTTGGAGAAATGGTGATGGGCAATATGACCAAACAACTGTGCTGGGCAATAAGGCCAAACGACTACACTTTTGTCTCATCTGTCCATAGGACATTGTAACAGTCAAGTCAAGTAACTCAAGTAGGCTTTTATTGTCACTTCAACCATATACAGTTTAGTACACAGTGAAACGTAACAATGTTCCTCCAGGACCAAGGTGCTACATACAACATAAATTAACAACATAAATTAGCAGAAACTAACTAACTAACTAAGAAGCCTAAGTAGCTTGCTAGCTGAGACAAAACAGATTGACATGACAACATACAGATCTGGCCATTAAGAACGCACGTTTCGAGAAAAGGGATCTTGTGTGCTTCTGCGGCAGCTCGCGGGAAGCTGTGAAAATGCTGTTCATTACCTGTAGGGGGCAGTCGTGTTTCAATCTGAAGTATTGTGTGTCTACTGACGCAAAATGTGTTCTCTCTTTTAGGCGCACATTGACAGCAAGCGACAGAGCTCATAAATGTGTTGGGCTCAAACTTTAAATACTGATATGTATTTATTCTTCATTTTCTTCTCTCCTGCAATACACTCCTCCCCTACTTATTTGACTGCGCTTTCTCCATTCGGTATTATTATTATTAATAGTAGTATCTCTGCAGTGGTTAAAACAGTAACCAGTAACAGTTAAAATAACCCAGCACTTTAACATTTAACCCAGCAGTTTTTAGAGTGTAACATAAAAAATATTCAATTCGTAAAATAGCATAAGTGAAATCATAGGTTGTGTATAGAGTGATTAAAACAATAAAACAAAGCTTATGGTAAATAAATTCTCAGACTCTTCCACTGCAGGTATTAAAAAACAGTAACTGTCAATTTAGCTCAGTGGTCCGCACAAAACATCTCGCTGGGGAGGCTTTCCCTGAATTCGCCATTTTCATGGGTTGGACATCTCGGTTTATTCATACAGATGTACAGTACCTATTTACAGTATATGGAATTTTATGGGGTTGTCACTGAACGATTTACCCTGACAAAGAGCAATAAAAGAATAGTGTCAGCTGGCACACCTTAAAAAATAATTTGGCATCTATTTAGAGTAATTTTTTTTCTAAACTTGTGCTACTGCTGTTAAACTTGTGCTACTGTACCCCCTACAGTATTTGGCAACAGCACACCCAGTTGGATAAATTCACACCTATCGTGAATGAAAGGTGAGAAGAGAAGAATCTTCTGACACCATGCTTGCTCTGAAGGAATATATTCTACAAGAATATAGATAATATAAATTTATAATAAAATAATTAATTTATACTAAGATAATTAATTAAATAATACAATTATGTCAAATAAGGACTTTATCTAAAAGCCAGACCAAATTTCTCATTCACAGCTGAAGTAGTTAAATATGCTTATACTGTAGATACGTAGGTTATATTTTAAAAGTACAATCGCAAGTAAATTACAAACTGCATGTAATGTAAAATATGAATAAAACAGTATTAGACACACATATATGATATGGTAGTATATACAATGAAAAAGCTATTTACACAGTGCTCAAATGTAAAGCAAACACAATTATTAATTTATTGTGTATATCTAACTTCATTCAGCCATTTAAGTTACATGACAAAATAACGTGCATACCAACCGACTATTATTTCCTGTTCGAATTTAAAGATGCACACACTTGTGCAAAAAGACAAAGTACGGCAAAGAATACAAAAGTGTATTGTCTCCAATGCTGAAGCAATCATGATTTTGTTTTTGTTTTAGTCTTCTCGCTGAATACAACGTGCTCCGAGGTGAACACATGCAGACCCCCAGTTACTGTAATCCCTCATCTCACCTTTAATTCACAATAGGTGTAAAGTTATCAAACCGGTTTCACTGATGGGGGAATTGGCAGAATTGAGGGGTTTAAAAGAATTAAAAAGCAATACATAAGCATAAATAGAAACAAATAAAAGGTCTAATGGTATCAATTAAATCAGACTTAATAGTTGGATTTGATACTGAGTGTAATTCACACATTTACTGAATATATTCAGATTTTGTAAAATAACAAAACCCGTTTCCTTACTGGATCTTTTGTCCACATTTTTATGTTTTAACGAAGACATGTTGACATATTCACAAATCAGGACATTACCATTATTACTGTATAAGTGTGCGCATCTCATAGGTGTATGTGCGCGGAGAGTTTGTGTATATGTGCGCGCGTCTCATAGGTGTGTGTGCGCACATTTATGTAGTTATGTGAGCAGTTAGTAGTATATATATAGATGTGTGACTGTTTCATATGTGTACGCAAGTGTTTCAAATGGCGCCTCATAATTTAGGACATCTCTTTTCATCATTTTGAACATAATATAAAGCACATATACGCACATTCATCATAAAATATTATTATTGTAAAACAAAATAAAATTAATGTTTGCTTCAGCATTGGAAACAATATTGTTTTAGGTTAATTAATTATACACAATTCTTCGTTGTACTTGGTCTGGCTTTTAGATAAAGTCCATCCATGCGCCATCTGGTGGATATTCAGTGAAGCACAACACATTTATTTAAATTCCTGAATGTTGCTTGAGGCATCTCGCGGCATGTCGCGTGCCAAATTGCGGGATCTCGCGGGAAAAAGCATGCATTCTTAATGCCCAGATCTGTAAATTAACAACATAAATTAACAAAAAACTAACTAGCTAACTTGGAGATCTAATTAGCTGGCTAGTTGGGAAAAGACAGATTAACATTTTAAGTTAACAGAAAACTATCTACATTTTTATAATATAAGAAACAACATAAAGTGCACATGCAAATGTGCAAACAAGAGCGTCAAAGTGACAATGCGAAACATGACATTTCAATACTTTGTGGTAATGAGATAGTGGGAGAAGTAACAAACAGTAAACATTCGTTGTAAGTAGCAGCAAAGATAAAAATTGTTGTAGGATCTTGCACAATATGGCACAATTCCCAAACCAGACAGTGATGCAACTGCTCAGAATGCTCTCCCTCTATCGAAGGTGGTAAGGATCTGTGATGGAAGCTGGGCCTTCCTCAGAAAAGATGATGTTGCTTTTTCTTATGCAGAGAGCTGGTGTTGAGGGACAAGGTGAGGTTCTTCTCCAGGTTGACACCCAGGAATTTGGTGCTGTCAATGATCTCCGTATCTCCGCACGGTCACTCTATGTCCTCCTCAAGTCAACAACCATCTCCTTTGTCTTATCAACATCCAGAGACAGGTTTTTGACTTTACACCAGTCCTTTAGCCTCTGTACTTCCTCTCTGTATGCTGACTCATCGTTCTTGCTAATGAGACCCACCATGGCAAACTTGATGATGTGATTTGAACTGTGTGTTGCTAGTCATGAGTCAGCGGTGTGAACAGCAGGGGACTGAGCACACAGAGGGGGGGGGGGGGGGGCAGTACTCAGTGTGGTGGTGATGAAGGAGCAGTTTCTGATCCGTACTGACTGAGGCCTTCTGGTCAGAAAGTCCAGGATCCAGTTTCAGAGGGAGATGTTTAGGCCCAACAGGCTCAGCTCCCCGATCAGATATTGGAGGATGATAGTGTTGAATGGTGAGCTGAAATCTATGTACAGCAATCAGACGTAGGTGTCCTTACTGTCCAAGTGTGAGAGAACCAGATGGAATTTGGTGAAGATGACTTCATCCATTGAACAGTTAGGACAATATGCAAACTGCGGTGGGTCCAGTGTGGGGGGCAGCAGGGTGTTGATGTGTCTCATGATGAACTGCTTGAAGCACTTCACGATGATGGGTGTGAGTGCACCCAGTCATTGAGACAGGACACAGAAGATTTCTTTGGCACAGGGATGATGGCGGTAGATGAGATGAGGGGAGATGTTGGTGAGAACATCTGCCAGCTGTTCAGCACAACTCTGAGCACTCTGCCAGGGATATTGTCTGGGCCAGCAGCTTTATGTCGGTTGACTCTGCGTAGAGTTTTCCTCACATCAGCTGTGGTGAGCTGAGAAGGGATGGTCTTCCTCGCTGTCACTCTATTCTGCATGTTGAAAAGTCCAAAAATAGTCTGTTCAGATGCAGTTTTGAGAACATAAGTTGTGCTTTGATATCCTTTTTAGACATAAGAGTTTTCCTCTGGCAATCCTTCCTAGCAAACAGTACTTGTACAGTGTTCTTCTAATTGTACTGTCATGAATTTTAACATTTAGTATGCTCAGTGAGGCTTGTAGGGTCTGAGATGTACCTTTTTTGTATTTCCTTAAGCATTGCAAGACCATTGCTTATATCGTTCCACTTTGGTATTGGGGTAACACACCTGAATGCTCCAGACAATCAAACTTACCCTCTTAGATTCTGTGGAAGCAGTACTGTGGTACATAGCATTGCCTATGTTTTGTACAGAGTGGAGACAAAACAAGCTTTTCCCAGTCTGATAAAGTCATCAGGAGGGGGCAGTGGATACCCATCGAACTCCGAATAAATCCAGCAGGTACTTATAGTTTGCCATCTTAGCAGATGTCACGGGGTGGAGCAGAACGAGCTGAATCCAAGCTCAGATGAATAATCACATTAGTTGGGATAGTTGTCGGAATGCAGGAGAGAGAGTTAAATACCGGAGAATCAGACAGTGTAGTGTCTGAGCCAAATCACAAAATGAGAGCCATAGTCAAAAGAGGAAGCATTAAATCGGTAACCGGAGAATCAGTCAGCGTAGTGAAAAAGTAATTGCCCCCATAACCTAATAATCTAAGCACAGATTGTTGCTTGCTCTCTGGCTCCCTGGCTGCTAGCTCTCTGGCTCCCCGGCTGCTAGCTCTCTGGCTCCCCGGCTGCTAGACTTTGCCATCTGCTGCTGGGCTTTGCCATTCAGCAGTAGCCTTCTGCACTGTAAACTGCTGTCAGCCCCTGGATCCATCCACCAGGTTTTTTTTTTTTCATATTAGTTTTTTACTAGGGACAGCAACTCGGCTCCAATTCTGAAGGTAACTGTGGCAATCAGATACATCTATATATATATTTTTCTCAATGGCAAGAACAATGGGAGAAGTAGTGAAGGGTTTGAGTTGGGATGTATGAAATACCGGATGGATCCGGAGCGCCGCAGGCAGCTGGAGCCGGTAGGTGACAGAGTTAATTCGGAGGTTGATGGTATGGTCCGATGAATCTTGGTGACAACTTTCTTGATTCAGTCTGCAGGTGTAGGTTTTTTGTTGATAGCCATACCTTATCACCTACTTGGTACATTCGTCCCGGTGGGTGTCGACGGCGGTGTTGTTGAGTGTAAGCTTGTTGAATGGCGTCGTTTGCTTGTCTCCATAGCCGTCGACACCGGCGAACCAACTGTTGGGCCGATGGTACTTCCACCTCCGGTTCTTGATGGTCGAACATAGGAGGTTGGAAGCCGTAGCATACCTCGAATGGGCTTAGGTTGGTGGCAGGGGAGATGTGGAGGTTATGGGATAGCTCAGCCCAAATGAGGTAGCGGGCCCAGGAGCACTGGCGATCAGCAATGTCTCTTCCTTCGGAAACCGGCAGGCCCGTGATGAAGTTCACGGCAATGTGTGTCCAGGATCGGCGGGGAACCGGGAGTGGTTGAAGTTCCCCTGGCGATGGTCGGTTGCTGTCCTTAGACCTGGCACACACTGGGCACGCCTGGACGAACTCGTCTACGTTCTTTCTCATAGGGTGCGCCGCTTTCCGGGGTGTCCAGAAAGTGGGGAGGAGTGTCCCCACTGGAGTACTTCGGCTCTGAGGGCGTTGGGTACATAGATTCGGCCAGGCGGCACACCTGCCGGTTCAGTCTACCTAGCTTGTGCCTGGCGAACCCTCGTTTCCAGGTTCCAACTGAGTGGTGCAAGGATCTTGGTGGGTGGCAGGACAGGCGCGGGGTCTGCCCTTTGGTGTTTTTGGACCCCGGGCGGTATGACAGGTGGAAATTGTAGTTCTCAAAAAACAGTGCCCACCGCGCCTGTCTGGGGTTGTCTTAAGGTGCGGATAGTGATGAGGTTTTGATGGTCGGTCCAGATGATGAACTTCTCTCTGGCGCCCTGGAGCCAGTGTCGGCATTCCTCCAAGGCCCACTTTATGGCCAGCAGCTCGCGGTCCCCTACTCCGTATCGCTGCTGAGTGGCATCAAATTTCTTGGAGAAAAAACTGCAGGGGTGCAGTTTTTGGTCTGGACCTCGCTGGGAGAGAACAGCCCCGGCGCCCACATCCGAAGCGTCCACCTCCATAAGGAATGGTTTGTCAGCATCCGGGTGAAGGAGGATGGGAGCAGTGGTGAAGCGGTGACAGAGTTCATAGAAGGCAGAGACGGCAGTTGAGGTGAGGTTGAAGGGGTGAGATGATGGGCGGGTCAGAGTGGTGAGTGGAGCTGCAACGGTACTGTAGTCCCGGATAAAGCGGCGATAGAAATTGGCAAACCCGAGAAATCGCTGGAGTTGTTTAAGAGTCTTGGGTAGGGGCCAGTGACTCACAACTTCCAGTTTCTGCGGGTCCATGGCCACACCCTGGGACTAAATGACAAAACCCAGGAACGTGGTGGAGCGCTCGTAAAAAGCGCACTTACAGTACAGCTGGTGGGCGAGCAATCTTTTTAGAACCGCTCTGACGTGCTGGATATGTTCGTGGACGGTTCGGGAGTATATAAGGATGTCGTCGAGGTAGACGAACACCCAGCGGTCTAACATGTCTCTGAGGACGTCATTGATGAATTGCTGAAAAGCGGCAGGTGCGTTGCAGAGATCAAAGGCGATGACCAGACTCTCGTAGTGTCCAGTAGGGGTGATGAAGGCCGTCTTCCACTTATCGCCCTCTCTGATGCGCACCAAGTTGTAGGCGCTCCAGAGGTCCAACTTAGTGAAGATGGTGGCACCAGAGAGGGCGTCCAGGGCAGAGTTGGTAAGAGGCAGCGGGTGGTGGTTTTTTATGGTGATGTTATTGAGCCCCCGGTAATCGACACAGGGACGAAGACTACCGTCGCGTTTTTTCTCGAAGAAGAACCCCACGGCGGCAGGTGAGGAGTAGGGCCGGATGGTGCCATGGCGAAGTCCGCTCCATCGCCTGCATCTTGGTGTTGGATGGTGAATAGAGGTGGCCGCGGGGTGGCGTGGCGCCTGGCTGAAGATCGATCGCCAGGTTGATGCTGGTTGATGCTGGTTGATGATAAGAGTGAAATGGCTGAGTTTGAAAGGAGATGGGGCTGGAGGAAAGGGGCCGACCGTCGACTGATGTAATGGTTACGGGCTGGGATAACGCCTCAATTTTTACCCCCAGTTTTTTGGCGTATGAAGAGTCAATGAAGTTACCTGCTGCCCCGGAGTCGATGAACGCGGTACTTCCGACCCATTTGTGGCCAAACTGGAGGTGTACTTTTACCGTGAGACGGGAATCATTAGTCAGGGTGGTGGAGAGGGAAATGGGACCCAGTGAGCTACTCTCATTTCTCACCAGGGCTGCAGAGTGGGCTTCTGGAACTGGAGCGTGGGAAACGAAGGGCGTGGTGCGAGGTAGTGCTGTCGTGATGGGTGTCAGGGTACGGGGAGCTGGCTTGGGGCGAGCGAGCAGACGTTGGTCGATCTGGAGGGCGAGTTGGATTAAGCCCTCCAAGGTCGCTGGGAGCTCTCGTCCGGTGAGCTCGTCTTTTATACGTGAAGCCAGTCCCTCGTAGTAGGCTGTCCGGAGGGCGGAGTCTCCCCAGTCGGTCTGCACGGCAAGAATGCGAAACTCCGCGGTGTAGCGGCTCACGGACGACCCTCCCTGCCGTAGATGATATAGCTTAGAGTCTGTCTCCACCTCAGCGGCCGGATGCTCAAAGGTGAGTTTGAGCTGACGGGTGAATTCAGTGTATGAGTAGGCGACGTCTGAATCTGAACGAAGGACCGCCATGGCCCACTCAGCTGCCTGCCCGGATAGCAACGAGACAAGAAGAGCAATGCGCAGTCGGTCTGTGGAGTATCTGGTGGAATTAAACTCAAACACGAGATCCAATGCAGTTAGAAAAACACTACACTTCCCATCCGTGCCATCCCATTTGTCCGGTAAAGCTAGAAAAACATCAAAAGATGGGGAGGGGGTTGGCGGCGCAGCAGCCGCTGCGATGGGCGTTGCAACAGCCGACTGAGTGACCGCCCCGCGGAGGGTCACATTCTCCTGTCGCAGCTCCGCCACCTTGCGGCGCAAGACCGCGACGTCTTGGAGCTCCTTACGGAGAGATGTGACTTCACCACGGAGCTGATTGATCAGCTTAGCATGCTGGTCAACCACACCGCAGAGGCGAGCAAACTCCGCTGGGTTTACTGCAGATGGCTCAGTCATTCTGTCACGAACTGACCGGAGATGAATCAGAAAACTAGCAGTTAGCCCTGTAGCGTGGATGGTAAACCCAAACGCGGAAGTAGCGCGAGCAGGCAGGATAACCATGCTGGTTATTAGTAGAACTCTCCTGAAGCGAGAGCAAGAGTTTACACAAATAAACCCGCGTTCTAAATACACACACCCAATCGGAAGCGATAACCCAAGAAAGTGAGTACTCGCGTTTAGACGAGTGAGGCCTCGGCGATAGCATGGGCAAAACTCAATGACTGAGCGAGTGTAAAGCACCATCTTGTCTCCTTTTATGCTTCCTAAGTCGCGACCGTACTACTTCCGGGTCCTCGTGCCGGTCACGTTAGGAGTGCGCATGACATCCTGTTTATCTTAGTCCATCGGTAAGGAAAGATACTGACCTGTTTATATTTACACAAGCTATGTTCTCTTCCCGGCAATTTGTCCCTCAATGGCTGTATTCCTGTCATCTTATGAGAACTTTGTGTCCGTCTGTTGAGTTACCATCTTGCGTGCAATTATCAAGGGTTAAGATTCGACAATGTGGTCTTTTAAAAGCTATAAGCTGGGCTCTAATTGTCCTTTTACTCATAATTTCAGGTAACATGCATGTTAATCCTGGTCCTGACCCAACCTTAAATGACCTATCCTTCAATGACTTTTATGCCAGAAAGAGCCTGGGATTTATTCATATGAACTCGAGAAGCCTCTTACCAAAGATGGCAAATTAAAAAATTTGGGTTGAGAGCTCAAATCCTGAACTCCTGGTAATCACTGAAACCTGGTTTACAAAAGTCTAACTCCTATCCTGATAAAAAAATTAAATTTACCTGGCTACAATTTGTTTAGACAGGACAGGTCTTCCAAAGGCGGTGGCGTGGCAATTTATACCAAAGAACATCTCAAGTGCTCTATTGCCTTATCTAAGACAGTTCCCAAGCAATTCGATCTGCTTGTTTTAAACAATGAATTCACTAACAATTTCACTCTGTCAGTGGCTGGGTGCTACCGCCCTCCATCAGCTCCTGCTTGCACCTTAATGACAGTGTCCAATGAATGTGTTGGCCCCCTTGATTAAAACTGAATTTGTGCTTCTTGGTGATTTAAATTGGGATATGACTAAACCACCCGATAATGTCATTCAACAATTTGATGCACTAAACTTACATCAAATCATCTGCTCCCCCACTAGGTATGACAACAAATCTATAGACAAGACTACATTGATAGATATAATTTTAACAAACTCTCCTCATAAGTATCACTCTGGGGTATTCTGTTCTGATATCAGTGATCACTGTTTTATTGGATGTGTTCGAAATGGCTGTTCCATCATGAAATTGACTCGATTCTAAGAAGCAGTTTTCTCTTAGTAGTTCTGATCCTAAAAAATTTCTGGAACACGATAAAGGAGATGGAAAATAAATCATCTTGTAAGCTACCTCCTTTACCCTACTCAGAGAATACTGTAAACCACCCAAGGATAAAATTTTAGACTTTGTGTATCAAATGTATTTGTTGGAAACCACATAGTAAAGTTTTGAGCAACTTTTGAATCAGTTAAAACCGAGCCGCAAGTAATCAGCCATTCATTCTGTTTGAACAGTAAACCAGATTTAAACACTTTCTTTTGCCTTGAAGAAACATACAGTACAGACCAAAAGTTTGGACACACCTTCTCATTGAAAGAGTTTGAATTTGTATTATGGCAAGAAAAAAGCAGCTAAGTAAAGAAAAACAAGTGGCCATCATTACTTTAAGAAATAAAGGTCAGTCAGTCCAAAAATTTGGGAAAACTTTGAAAGTGTCCTCAAGTGCAGTCACAAAAACCATCAAGCACTGCAAAGAAAATGGCTCACATGCCTACCGCCCCAGGAAAGGGTTCTAGCAGCAAACACATCTCTAGAACAACTGTTAAGAGGAGACTGTGTGAATCAGGCCTTCATGATAGAATATCTGCTAGGAAACCACTGCTAAGGACAGGCAACAAGTAGAAGAGACTTGTTTGGGCTAAAGACCACAATAAAGAACACAATAAAGAAAACTCTTTGAATGAGAAGGTGTATCCAAACTTTTGGTCTGTACTGTATATCACTCCAATTGATACTTAAAGTTTTCTAATATGTGTTTACATGTAAATAAGCTGTTTTAAACAGAGTAAGTTCATAATTGAGTGTTAAAAAACTGCTGAGAGTTTCTTATGTATTATTCTGTTTACAGTTTTAATAATAATATCAGTATTGATAGTTTTATTTCTTGAGTGTGATGTCACATCTGATGAGGGTACTGTACATTTTTATATGCAAAGTTCCAGCTTGAGTAAGCTAATCTCTAGCATACTTCTGTAGCATACAATCTCTAGAGTATTTTCAAGTGTTAACAATGCTTATTTATAAACATTATTTATTTGTAACTTGTAAGGCTTCTGCTCAGAGCTGAGTCAATGTGCAACAGGAAGTTGTTATATATCCAACTGATTAATTTAATTGATGCAAATGCACTTTATTTGTGTTTTATATGAGTTAAATATGCTGGACAGAGAATGCATTAATTGTGAAAAATGTACTTGAGTTTAAGTGATTTAATAGACATAATCTGGAGAAAGAATCGCATGGTCCTGTGTTCCGTTCGTCTCAGTCTTTTCATTCATTTCACAGAAAATCACAATTCTTTTTGTTATTGTGGTCACCGCGCCTGGGGCCCGTAACAAACTGTGGGGGCTCGTCCGGGATCTCTCCTCTTCAGTCGTCGACGGGCAGATCCAGTGCTACTAGAATCGTGACAGCGGGTGGGCCACTATTTCAGCTCAGCCAGCCAGTGGGTGTTCAAGGAGAGACAACGATCAAAAGTGAAGAGGTATCGTTGCCACGAAAGGCAGCCAGACTGCTGTAGAGACAGAATAGTGCACACTCATCACGATAAAGCTGCAGTAAATTGTAGAAATAACTGAAGTTAAACAAGCAGAATGTCTACAGAGCAAAAGAAGCTGGCATCCAGAGGCGCTTGTTTGCACCCTCTAACATACAGCTCTTCGAGCTAGCCACGAATATTGCTACAGACAATGTAGACCCAGTCCGGTTTAAACAGACAGATGAAGAAAGCTGCCTACATTAAGTCTGACACCCTGCTACAACTAGAGAACAAGTGGTTGAGTCAGCTTCTGATGCTGAATGATGGAATAGACCAGCTTATTAAAAAGAGTTACCCTGCCGAGTTAGTCAGTGAAGTAGCTGAACAGGAGACATTTGCCACACCCAGTCCCTATCCATCGAATATGATATCAGACTCACCACCATCATCTGATAATCCATTAGGTCATGAATGTAAGAGGAGACACGGAAACACAACCAATAGCGGAGTTAAAAAGAGTGTATGAGGAACTGATGGAGCAGCTGAAGCAGCGTGAAGCCACAGGGCCCCAACCTGCTACCACACCCAGTCAGCCAAGCCAACCATAAGTAAGTTCCAGGACGCATTTCACTCAGGAGATACCAGTCACTATAAAAGACCTTTCCTATCTACCTCGTAGAGAATTTTAATTATTTGGAGGACAGATTGGAGAAAACAGCTCTGACATTAGTTACAACAGTCTCACTAAGCAGATTAATGAGGACTTAAGAGAAGGATTTGCAGAAGCAGAGATTGTTAGGGGCGTACTGAGAATTGTCAAACCTGGCACCTTTAAAGACATGTTGATGCTAAAAGATCAACTGTCAATTTTCGAACTTCAGTGCTTCCTGAGGTCCCACCATAGAGAAAAAGCAGTAACTGAAATGTTCCAGGAGTTGATGTGTGCGAGTCACCCCAGCAGTTTCTGTACCACATGATCGGACTTAAGCAAAAACTCATCTTTCAGTCCAAACAGGCCAACATTTCATATGACCCAAAGACTATACAAGAAGTCTTCCTCCACAGTAAACCCCTTACTTTAAACAACAATGTCACTGACGAAGAAATACTACAAGAAGTCACTAAAATAATTAGCGACGAGAATGAACATCAGTCAGGTAATTCGTCAAAAGCCTTCACAAGCCCAGAGTACTGTACTGGAAAAAAAGGAAGCAACCACAGCCAAGGAACAGAACACTGCCCAAAACCTCGCAGCCAAGGTACAAGCTTTAACTGATATGGTAACCAGCTTAATGGAACTGAAACCCACGAATCAACACCACTGTTGCTCATCCCCAGCCACTCAGGCTCCTCCCTAGCCCAACCCACATCCCTTTCTCCAACCACAGTACAGCTGTCTTTCCCAACCCCCCACAAACCGACACATAGCTCCCTTAAAGAAAACGTCCCTTTGTCAAAAGTGCACTGAAATAAACCTCTAGGACACACATTGCTTTGTGTGCGGCAAGTCTGGACATCGAGCAGTTGGGTGTCTGAAGTGGACAAAGTCTCAGAGAAACAGGAACCGGTCTCTGTCGAGGGACAGCCAGAAACCAGCGATGGGTGGGTCGAACTCACTGTTACGCTCGCTGGTCACGAAGACCCCAATCTTATAGTAAATGCCCCATTTATAATCAGGCAGTTGCCACTTCCTCAACCCTTAGTCAGAGCAAATGTGCTTGGGGTCATCATCCAAAGACAACAATCAGACAAGGATGCTAGTGCCGTACTTTACAGCCTTCTACGCAGAGCTTTTGGAGTTAATGAGGAGCAAGTGGCGGCCATGGTCAATTTCATACAGGTGCCGAAACAGACAGCCCTGGCCACAGTGAAGGTTGGCAAAGATAATGTCACTATTCCAGTTGGAAAAGCAGTTCAAGTATGGTGCAGGGTGCCTTAGAACTCTGACCCCCTTGTTCTGTATGAACCTGTCGAAAGTAATGTTGCTTTAAGACATCTGAGTATAGGAGAGGGACTCCTGAAAGAGACCCTATGTTAAGATTCCCATATCCAACCACTCAAAAGATGGTGTTCCTGCCAAGACGTACAGCTCTGGGAACAATCCAACATGTCGCCAAACGAATAGAAACAGAAACACCAGCAACCACCTCAAACCAACCTGACCCGATTACAATATTGGCCACAGGGATAGACAAAACCACCCCCTGTGATCCTCTTGCAAAGTCCTGACAGCCTCCCGTTGACCTTAGTAACCTCAGTCCAGACCAACAAAAGTCAGTCGAAAAGGTCTTAGTTGAAGAGTGTCAGGCATTCCCCTTGTGACAGTGGCGACATAGGGTGTATTCCCTTAATCAGACTTAAAGACGACATACCAGTCCAGAAAGCCTACGCATCCATCCCAACGCCCCTTTACAGAGAAGTGAAAGAGTACATCCAAGAACTGTTAGTTAAAGGGTGGGTTGTAAAATCTCAGTTCCTCTATGCAGCCCGTGTCATTTGTGTTCATTTATGCATTGACTACCGCCTCTTGAATAACAAAACTGTCCCAGATAAACATCCACTTCCACGAATCCAGGACCTCACAGACTCGCTTGGAGGTTACAGCTGGTTTTCCATCCTGGACCAAGGCAAGGCATATCACCAAGGGTTCATCGCCGAAGGATCAAGGTACATAACCGCATTTACAACTCCATGGGGGCTCTATGAGTGGGTGAGAATACCCCTCGGTTTGTCCAATGTCCCGGCGGCGTTCCAACGGAGTATGGACGAGATGCTTGACATGATGCGGGATGAGTGCTGTATTTCTTACCTTGATGATGTGCTTTGTTTCTCAAAGTCATTTGATGAACATGTCCAAGTTTTGCGTAAAGTTCTCAAGGCCTTACAACGCCATAGAGTCAAACTAAAAGCAGAAAAGTGTGAGCTGTTCCACAAAGAGGTTCGATATGTCGGTCACCTAGTGTCTGCAGAGGGAGTGAAAGTGGACCCTAAAGACATTGAGGCAGTACAGGCATTTAGCACACAGGAGACCCAAGACAGTAGGAGATGTCAGACAGCTCCTTGGATTCCTGAGTTATTATCGGACATACATGCAGGACTTCTCACGTACTGCAAAACTTCTGTATGACTTGCTCCAAGTCAAAACTGACACATCCCACACCAAACCAGCCAGAGGCAGAACAAAGCATCCTCAACAGTCATCTCGAGCTTCAATACAATAGGAAAGAGCACACCAAGATATCCTTGAGTACTTAATTGACATGTTGACCCAGCCACCAGTGTTAGCCTCTCCCGATTTTACCCACCCTTTTATCCTCCACACGGACGCATCGCAGAATGGTCTGGGAGCGGAATCAGGATGACAAGATGAGAGTAATAGGCTACGGGTCACGTAGTCACCAGCCGAACAAAACTACCACTTGCACAGCGGAAAAGTAGAGTTTTTAGCCCTCAAGTGGGCAGTGGGTGACAAATTTAAAGATTATCTGTTTTATGCACCCATTTTACCGTCTTTACGGATAATAATCCCCTGACATATGTTTTAAGCACAGCTAAGCTAAATGCCGTTGGATACCGCTGGGTGGGACAACTCGCAGATTTCCACTTTGACATAAAGTATCGCCCAGGGAAAGTAAACATTGATGCAGACGTGCTGTCTTGCTGTCCGCTTGACATCAATACCTTCATAAAAAAGTGTTCGGAAGAACTGTCACAGGACGCAGTCAATGCAGTTTGGGAGGGGAACAGGAGAACTAAGCAAGGAGATGTACCATAGGTTGCGGCCCTTCAGCCTGGCTTCCTCAGATCAGCCTCTCAAAGAGCCACTACAGACTATCAGTCATGACGAATTAGTCCAAAAGCAAAGGGCAGATCCTGTGATTGGGAAAGTCTTAGAGATGAAGGAAAATGACATCATGCTGTCAGAAGAGGACCGAGCTAAAGCTGACATTGACACCAAAAGATTTTTAAGAGAATGGAGTCGATTGTATGTAGAGTATGGCCTCCTGTACAGAAAGACTACAGAACAGAAACAACTGGTCTTGCCTGCCATTTATAAACAGGTAGTTCTCACAACCTCCATAACAACATTGGTCATGTTGGCTTGGAAAAGGTTTTGAGTCTGGCGAGGGAGCTATTGCCCTTTCATGAAATGAGAGATCGAGGAATATGTCACAAGGAAATGCCCCTGCATAAAGCAAAAGAAACCAGCAACACATGAGAGATCGCCCATGGGCAGCATAACATCTAATGCTCCATTTGAACTAGTTTGCATCAATTTCCTCCGCTTAGAGTCTTGCAAAGGTGGCTTTGAGTACATCCTAGTTTTGGTGGACCATTTCACCAGGTTCGCCCAGGCTCACCCCACCAAAAATAAGACAGCTAAAACAGCAGCTGATCGCCTATTTAATGACTTTATTCCAAAGTTCGGATATCTATCTAAACTCCACCACGACCAGGGTCAGCAATTTGCCGGTGTGGGCAACCTTGAGAACCTCTCCATATCATACACAATGCAACCTGTCGAGCGATTGAATCAGACTGTGTTACAGATGCTTTGTACCTTGGGAGAAAAAAAGAAACAAAATTGGAAGGACCATTTGCCCCATGTCATTCACGCTTATAATTGTACCAAGCATGAGGCCACAGGATTTTCACCACATTACCTGATGTATGGCAGACATCCTCATCATCCAGTAGATCATCTTTTCGGCCTCTTGATGGAAAATGCTGAAACGCCACATGGATATGCTGATAAGTAGAAAAGGGAAGATGGTGGAGGCATACCGTATCGCCAGCACCAACAGTGGACAGTCAAGCTCTAAAGGTAAAATGCACTATGGCACAAGGTGCAAGGGAGTAACGCTACAGCTTGGCAGACAGACAGAGTACTGGTGCGCAATTTAAGTGAGAGAGGTGGGCCTGGCAAATTAAGGTATTACTGGGAATAAACCATCTACGTCATGAGAGAGCAGGTTGGAGACAATCCGGTATATAAAGTAAGTCCGGAGACAGGGGGACGTCCACTCCGTACACTACACAGGAACTTGCTGTTGCAGGTAAGTACTTGGCCTTTGACTCTGTCAATCACAAATGTCTTATTGATAGGCTTTATGATATTGGCATCTCTGACAAATCCTTGTCTAGGTTTTCTAATTATCTTAGTGATAGAGTGCTGTTTGTGAAATCTGAACAGCTCCTTTCCCAGCCTCTCCCAGTAACCAATGGCATCCCACAGGGATCAATACATGGACCTACACTTTTTTTTCTATTTATATTAATACTGTAGCTAATTTGGTTACAGGTCCATTTATCCATCTTTATGCTGATGATACAATTCTTTACTCTACAGGTCCTTCTCCTGCTACAGTTTTGCAACAACTTCAACTTAGTTTTAATAGATAGCAACAGACTTTTTTCCAATTTGCATCTCCAGTTAAATACTTCTTTCAAAAATGGTTTTGAAAAAAAGGTCTCGTTCCATTAAGCTCTTCAAGTATCTGCTCCATTGATGGGACATATTTGGATTTCTGAATATAAACATCTGGGAATTTGGCTAGATAACACTCTTTCTCAAAACGCATTGCTAATTTTAAGTCTAAGATCAAAACAAAACTAAAATTATCTGTTAGAGAAACTCTGGTGCAAATGACCATTCTCCCCATGTTTGATTATGGTGACATTATCTACAGATCAGCATCCAAAGGCCTGCTACAAAAACTCAATGTTCTCTACCACTCTGCCATCCGGTTCATAACAAATTCTCCTCTCAATACTCATCACTGTACCCTGTATTCTTCTCTCAACTGGTCTTCATTGCACACCCGCCATAAAACTCATTGGCTTATGGTAATTTACAAAACTCTTCTCAATTGGTCCCCTCCTTACTTACAAAAACTGTTACACACTTCTTCTTCTGGGTACAGTACTCGCTCTGCTAACCTGATTCTGCTGACAGTTCCTAAGGCTGCCTCTGTATTTGGCCTGTCGTCTAGCTGCTGCTAGAGACTGGAATGACCTGCAAAAAATGTTAAAATTGGACAATCTCATTCCTAAGTCTGCTTTTCATTCTTCTTATTTACAGTTGTAAATAAGAAACCTGTTCTTAATCTGTCCTGCCTGGTTAAATAAAGGTAAATAAAATAAATAATAAATAACCGGAAAATCAAGCAGCGTAGCGACTATCCAAAAACTGTAAAACAAAAGCAGTGCTCAAAAACAAGGAAGCGTGAGGTCAAAAGCCGAGAAATCAAGCAGCGAAGTGACAATCCAAATCGAAAGGCGAGAGACGAGAAAATGAGGAAACAAACGAACTTGGCAACATGAAAGCATAGAAATAAAACGCGGGAGAATCAAGGCAGAAAAACAAATGATAATCAGCGATTTAAGCAGCGCACAGCTCATGCTTAAATGTTGGAGTGGTCAGCTGGGGATTAGAGACAGGTGTACAGATGGGGTGAAAATGGGGGGGCATGGGAAAGGACACAGACAGGCTAGGGTAAACATGAGCACATGGGGGGGGGGGGGTTAGGAGGAGTGACAGCGTGGGAAAAAATGGGCAGACACAGTGTGAATCATGACAGCAGAAGCTGTTTCTAATCATGAACAGTGTTGAAAAGATATGACTTTTTCAGCACAATTTCCACCTGCTACACCAACTTTCCAAGCAAAATAAAGAGACTTTCCAGCCATTCCATTTCTAGTCACAAGATTTTTGACTGACAGTCTTCATCTGTTAGAGTACTCCAAGGTTGTCTATGTGATCTCACTCTTGATTGGCAGAGCTTGTTTATGGGGAACTGCTGAAAAGGAATGCCACTCTGAATCATGGGCAATATTCAGTAGTTTCTCTTGGGAGCTGTTTAGGATTTCTGACCTTACCATCTGTAAGGTTTTCTGACATTGTGTGAATTTTTTTGTGAATCTTTTGATTCCTCACTTCTCATAGTCTTCGTTGAACTTCCTTATTCCATATAGGGTAATGCATGAAAATGTCACCCTGGAACCCTTTTGTTTAACCAGAAAATTCTAATGTGTTTCCTATTAACTGCCTGTCTCTAAATCTCATATGACTTTTGTTCTTTTGATGTACTGACATATGGGAGACCTGACCAAAATGCTTAAATATGCTCTTTTGCTAATAATAAACAGATAACATGAGACATTTCATAATGCCTGTGTGTTTGAGTCAGTCCGGTAAGCATTTCAAACAATAATTCTTCTTCCTTTTAATTCAATTTCCATTTAAAACCATCCCTGAAAAAGAAGCCTCCAGACATCAGTTACATTTAACCCATGGTAAGCATTCCGCTTCAGATTATGCAGTTGTATTCTCATTGCTAATTTTAAACGGAACCAGTTTGCTCTGTACAATGTGTTTTACTAAGGCTTCTGAGACTTCCTGAAAAATAACTAACAGGCCAAAAGTGACCTAAGGAACTAAATAAGCTGATTGACTTGGCTATCTGGATAGACTGAAATTACAGAGAGCATCTCAATCTCTCTCTCTCTGAGTTTACAGTGATCCTGACCCCTTCTGCAATTTACACCTGTCCAAGGACAGGTGTAAATTGCAGAAGGGGTCAGGATCACTCAATGAATAAGAATGTCTTGGAAAATTTCATTTATTTCAGTAATTCATCTCAAATTGTGAAACTGGTGTATTAAATAAATTCAATGCACACAGACTGAAGTAGTTTAAGTCTTGGTTCTTTTAATTGTGATGATTTAGGCTCACATTTAACAAAAACCCACCAATTCATTCTCTCAACCAATTACAATACTTCATAAGATCATAATGCCCTTCCTGGAAAGTATGTTCATTTACTGTATATGTACCCAGGTTTCTTTGACAGTGGCCTTCAGATCATCTGCATTTTTAGTCTCTTGTTTCTCATTTTCTTCTTGAAAACGGGTGCAGTGATGTTGGTTTTCAAAAAGCACAATGGACCAACACCAGCAAATGACATTGCATCCCAAATCATCACTGACTGTGGAAACCTAACACTGGACTTCATGCAACTTGGGCTATGAGCTTCTCCACCCTTCCTCCAGACTCTAGGACCCTGGTTTCCAAATTAAACACAAAACTTTGGACCATTGGGCAACAGACCAGGCTGACACAAAAGGGATAAAGTTTTGCTTTAGGAGAGCAGGAAAATTAACAACGACTAAGACCTATGATAATTTTGATTTAAGACAGACTTGAAAAGACGCAAACTGTCCCTTTAAGGCAAGAAACGTCCATATATGAAATATGTAATAGAAAGAGTATAAACAAATGGTAAAGAGAGAGAGAAACAAACAACGGTGAAAAAGTATACAGGTCTACTCACAGAACAACTTCCACATGGTCCAGAGCCCATTGGTCTTTCCCTGTACCTCCATGACGTGGCTGCCACCATCTCAACTGCACCCCTTTTACACGGGCTTCACTATAAGAAGAACAAATCTAATTATTTATATAGAAAAAAACATTTATATTCTTATGAATTTATTTTATTACTTACAGGGGAATGCTGTAGGAGACCCTCTGTGCTTTGATGAAGTCTTTAGTCTGGTGTTGGGCAATTACATGCCATCTGACTCCATTGTTAACACTGTATTGGAGCAGCACAGCTCGGTCAGCAGTGTCAACCTGGTTCAAAGCTGAGTTGCAGCTTTTTGTCTGTGACATACTTCCAATCTGCAGCACAAACATGATCTTGCTGCAAGTAAGCGACAGGGAGAGATAGAGAGAAGTTAAAAAATTGTGAGCTTTATTTTACTAATTACTCTGCTCTAGACATAATTTCAATGGTCACACTTATAAATATTAAACAATTTTAAGGTATTTCTGAGTTTGCTAACAGTGTATTTTCACTTTATATGTAAGAATGAGGCTTCATCTTAAAGTAATTAATTAAATTAAAGTGTGTTGCTCTAGCCTTTTGCTATATGATGTGCTGTACCTGGCCTTGGAAAGGTCTAAAGGTTTGGAGATAGCCTGTCTTATTTTGCAGCCATTAAAATATAGTGAGTCTCCATGGGCATGTGGAGAAAGCTGGCCACACCCACTGCTAATCCGTCCACCCTGAATGATACTCCACCTGTCCTCAGACACAGACCCAGACTCAAAGTTGTCCTTGATAGAGTTGGGAAGATCACTGCTCCACAGGGAGCAATCATCACCTGAGAGAGAGAGAGAGACCCAAAAAAATGGAGCTTATATATCCAAGGCACTGTTGACATTAATATTACGCCTGTTATCAACAATGTCTATTTTAGTGATGAACTTTAAAATATAACTTTAATATGTACTGTAAACAAAGTGGCAAATTATTTGTGCTAACCATAGTGCCCTTCATCACAAAGGCAGACTGCTCCAGTGGTGCAGTACCCATGTCCACTGCAAACACCTGGACATGCATCGCCAATGTAGACATTATCGATTCCCCAGCTATGTCGCTCTCCAGCATATGCTTTTTGAATCCAACGGAACTGTGTTGCGCTGCAGAGCAGGAGAAGGATGTTTACATTAAATTTAATTATGGTAAATATCATGGTCTTTTGTTAACCCTAAATCATACTGGCTCATCAAAGTGATTATTTTGTTTAAACCTGTCACAGTGGGTAATGTGACATGTAGATTTCTGATGAGAAGACAGAAAATCAGAAAATATTCCAAAAGGTTTGCTGATCAAATTGAAGATAAAATTCATCATAAGCAACTTTAAATATATTGGTACTTAATATTTTAATGTTCAATGTTTGTTATATTAATGTAAAACTATTTTCACAACTTTCAGGGCCCATATCAACTAAGAGTCTTAGAATCACTTATAGAATTGTGCTCAAAGTTCATTTAGAACTGGAAATATCCTAGTTCAAAGTAGTATATAAAAGCTGTTTAGGAAGCTTCCTACTCTTTTTTTCAGCTAGGAGTAAGACTGAGCCAAGGAAAGTGTGTGATATAAAAAGTGACAACACTGAGAGCCTTAAAGAAGACTTCACATTATAGTGGGTATTGTAGTTTTGACATTTTTTAGTTTTAAATGGTGAAAAAGTAAAATGGTGAAATCAGTGGGAGTTGTGTGAAAGCTTTATGCACATAGACAAAACGTATAGATGCGTGACTCGTTGCATGAAGTTATTCAAGTGAGACTGCTCTAATCACAACTGTTTTTAAAATGTATATATACATTTGATTATGTTAATGTGTGCAATGGATGATGTTCACAACTCCATGAATGCAGCCTTTTTTTCACTGATTTCATGCTGCGTGGTGGGGAAATGTATGAATGTGTGCATCATATGCAGTGCTGTAAGAGTAATGCACTATTTCCGAGATTGTTGGCTATGTCACTGTTTTAAAGCTGCATCTTCGCTGTTACTAAAAAAAATAATAAAAAAATCTGCAGTATCAGACACCTGTGGAGACATCATGCAAAATGTTGATTTATGGAGCAGTTACATACCAGATGCAATTTTAAAAAAAGTATTTCATGTTTGTTCAAATGTATCTTTTTTGAGCTCTCCCTTACAAAAAATAACTGCAGTTTCTGGGGAAAGAAGTACAATGCAGTACAATGCAGTACAGTGCAGTTGGAGTGCAGTAGAGTACAGTTTGAGTGCATTTGGAATGCAGTACACTGTAGTTGTATTGAAATATGGTTCTGTAACGTTCATTGTAAAAAAAAAATAAAAAAAAACTGCAGCTTCTGGGATAAAAACTGCAGTTATACTGCAGTTTTGTGAAGTACAATGAAGTACTTTTTATTTGGTACTAATTCAGTTAAATGCAGTTGTATTAAAATATGATTCTGTAACTTTGTAGTTAACAGTTAATCCTGCACTGAATCCTGCAGTCCTTTACTGGGTTATTCTATTATTATTATTATTATTATTATTATTATTATTATTATTATGTTTATTGTTTGGTTCAAGAAATATAGAATCCTACTAAATTAATTCAGTGAAGTGATGTGTGTCTCAATTGTAGTTTGTGATTCTGAATGCTTGGTTTATTAAAGAATGCCACGGTCATCTTATTTTCAGGCACTCGCAAACAGAAAGCAGTTGGGAGCAGATAGCGTGTGTACAAGAAAAACAATAACGTCTTCCTCTTATACTCTTCCACTGTAAAACTAAAACGTGCTTAAATATGCACCACTGTACGATTTGTCCTCACCAACCAATAAGACTGCAAGATCACATCAGTTCTCGTGCATTTAGAGATGTGCGCGCTGACCGAAACGACAGCTGATAAACGCAGAGAAAGAGACACTAACGGTTTGTGTATGTCGTTATTGAGAAACTCAGACAGGATGGAGTACTATAATGCTCTTGTAGACTTTATTATTGATAATACATATTCGCGACATATCAGAATTAAATCATGATGACATTTCAAAGGGGGCATGTCGTGCATATATATATATATATATATATATATATATATATATATATATATATATATATATATATATATAAAGTTATTTTAGTTATTGTATTCTGTCGCTATGCGGTGTCAAAGGCATTGTCCTAAATGCGTGCTTGTTTTCTAATGTTAAGCACTATACCGTTAACATGCTAGTTAGGTTAACCTGAGGTAGCCCACTGCCAGCATTGAATTCAATTGTAAATGTATAGCTCAGTTTAACTATAGACCATATAAGTGCAAGTTGATTTTTTAATGTGTAAATCTACATAATGTGAGTGGGGTTAAGAAAGGAATGAAATGATTCGGCTGTAAACGTCCTGTGTTTGTTTCATAGTCATCCGTCAGACCTTACACGAGAGAGAAGATCGACAGGTAGGCTGTGTTCCTCTCTAGTGTTCCTCTTATCACCAAGAGGCCAAGAGGTCAGCATTAGACCCTGGGGAGACATCACTCCTGGTGGGAAACAATTTTTTCTCTACCCTTTATTTTCCCTTACTAAAAACTAATTTTAAGTTTGTGTTGTATTTAATCATTCAGATTTGGCTGGGTGCATAATACGATTTTTTGGGGGGGGTGTGGGGTTCTCAGAACACATTTATATTTTTGCTTAGTCAGTCTTAAACCTGTTTGTCTTCATGTGTCAGAAAGACGTCAAGAGGTGGACATGACTCTGTGGAACAAAGGTGTGGTTGGATTTTACTTGATAAAATATTGCAGGATTATCTAAAATCTCACACAGTCTACCAATGGTCCACTTTCTTTTTATGAATCCAGTGGTGCTCATTTGGACAACAAAACACTTTTCTGAGTTTTCTTCTTGATAAGCATTTGCTTTATTTGTTGTCTTTTGTTAATAGAATCCGCAAAGCCTCAAACTCCGCACATGACACTAAGGGGGCCCTTCCAGCCCAACAAACAGTGAGTAAATTGAGTTAATATTTTAATAATATTTGGTCATTCCAGAGTGATTATAAGTCTGAATCTCTAAACCAATGACCAATGCCAGAGTCATCAAATTCACATTACATTCAGAAATCTTAATTAATTAAGTCGCTATCAAAAACAGCAAACTCGAGCCATTATTCAGCAATAGTTTAGGACATAATGACAGTAAATCATGTAATGTTGAGTATATATGGGATGATTTAATTTTATTTTAATTATTCAAATGTGTTTTTTTACATAACTCGTAATGAATATTTGTCTTGCTGTTTGTTTTTCAAGAATGCCTTCAAATTGAAGGAGGGAAAAGTGAAAGCATTTATTCAAAGTTGAAGAATGAGGGGGCGTCAAACCTCTCCAGGCTTCCAGCTGCACACCTCAAGCCTTGTAATATATTCACATACTTGACCAGTCATAAACTGATTGACAGCAGTGTCTCCTAGCACCAGCACTGTTGAACAGTAATATTGCTAAGTGTAAAAGTGCTTTCATGGTCTGTTTTTTAGTTGTTTTTAATGTTTAAAGTGTGTTGCTTTATTGAGTTTTTAAAATTAAATAATAAAATGAATTGCAATAATTTTGTTGTTATGTAGTTGTATTACACTACATCACACATTTAGATTATAGAAATACTGTAAGTAACTTTTCAGCTTTATTGAAATTGTATATACCCATACATTTTATGTGCAGTACAACTACTATTTTAACTGCAGTAAGTGTTTAATATTAACTGTAGTATTGCAGTATTACTGCATTATGACTGCATTATATTGCAGGATTACTGCAGTATTATCGCAGTATTACTGCAGTAGTTATTGCAGTATTACTGCAGTTGTTATTGGAGCATTACTGCAGTATTAAGAAAAAATGCAGTGTTTTCGTGCCCAAATTACTGCATTTTTTCTTAATACTGCAGTAATGATCACAGGATTACTGCAGTATTACTGCATTATATTGCAGTATTACTGCATTATATTGCAGTATTACTGCAGTATTATTACAGTACAGTACAGCTACATTTTGTCCTGGCCACCGTGTACAGACCCCAAGGGGCATATGTCGATTTTCTTAAAGAGTTTGGACATCTGCTATCAGACCTATTGGTTAACTCTGACAAAGTGCTGATAGTAGGAGACTTTAACATTCATTTAGACGATGCTAACAATGCTTTAGCACTCGCATTTATGGATTTGCTAAATTCCTTTGGGGTTAAACAAAATATAAATAGACCAACTCACCGCTTTAATCATATGCTACATTTAATTATATCCCATGGTATAGATGTCTCTAATATAGACATTCTACCTCAAAGTGATGATATTACAGATCATCATCTCTTAATATGCACTCTACTTGTAGAACAGCGTAGCTGTGCCTCCCCACATTATCAATTCAGTAGAAATATTAATCCGACTACTAAAGACAGATTCACAAGTAATCTGCCGGATCTGTCCCAATTTCTTATCAGACCCCTAATTGCAGATGATCTAGATGAAGTGACTAGCAGCATGGGCACTATTTTTACCAGTACATTAGACACTGTTGCTCCCATCAGATAAAAAACCACACATGGTACAACAGTCATACTCGCGCCCTAAAGAGAGCAACCCGTAACCTCGAGCAAAAATGGAGAAAAACTAAATTAGAAGTTTTTAGAATCGCGTATAAAGGTAGTATGTGCAGCTATAGGCGGGCTCTAAAAGCAGCTAGGGCCGAGCATCTGAGCCAACTGATAGCAAGAAACCAAAACAATCCCAGGTTCCTATTTAGTACAGTGGCTAGCCTAACAAATCTTAAGATGCCTGCAGGGAGTATCCCATCACAGTTTAGAAGTGAAGACTTCATGAACTTCTTCAATGAAAAAATTGATAGTATCAGGAAGAAAATAATGGAAATTCAACCTCTAACAACATCTCATGATCCAGTCAAGTCTAAAGCTTCACAATTAGATTTTCAGTGCTTTACAGGTGTAGGACAGGAAGAGCTGTATAAACTTATCACTTCAGCTAAATCAACAACATGCTTGCTGGATCCAATCCCAACCAGATTTCTAAAAGAAGTGATAAATATAGCTGGAGCACCCCTTCTAAACATTATCAACTCTTCATTATATCTAGGTCACGTCCCTAAACCTTTCAAGTTGGCAGTTATTAAGCCTCTTCTTAAAAAATCTAATTTAGACCCAAATGATAATATAAACCTTCGGTTTATATTAAAGATATTAGAAAAGATAGTATCAGCCCAAATATGCACATTCTTGCAGGAAAACGATATACTTGAAGAATGAGGATTTCAGGCCCCATCATAGTACAGAAACTGCACTAGTTAAAATTGCAAATGACTTGTTTTTAGCTTCGGACCAAGGCTGCATCTCGATACTAGTCTTACTTGATCTTAGTGCTGCATTCGACACTATAGATCATAACATTCTCATAGATCGCTTACAAAATCAGATTGGTATTCCGGGACAGGCGTTAAAATGGGTTAGATCCTACCTGTCTGATCGATTCCATTTTGTAGATCTGAATGGAGAACAGTCTGGTGTAATGCCTGTGAAATATGGCGTGCCACAAGGGTCCTCTGCTGTTCTCAATATACATGCTTCTCTTGGGTAACATCATTAGAAGACATGGGATTAGTTTCCATTGTTATGCTGATGATACCCAGTTATACATCTCCACAAAACCAGACGCAATACCCAAATTGTCTAGACTAACTGAGTGTATTCAAGATATAAAAGATTGGATGACCGATAATTTTCTTTTACTAAATTCAGATAAGACAGAGATATTACTTATTTGCCCAAAAACCAGTACACACCAGCTCTCACAATTCAGCTTGCGTTTAGAAGGATGTACTGTTACCACCAGCTCGACAGTGAAAGACCTGGGTGTAATATTAGACAGTAAATTATCCTTTGAAAATCATATCTCCAAAATAAAAAAACAGCCTTTTTCCACCTTAGAAACATTGCCAAGCATTTTATCTGTATCTGATGCAGAAAAGCTGGTTCATGCATTCATCACCTCCAGACTGGACTACTGTAATGCATTACTGGGTGGCTGTCCTGCATCCTCAATTAACAAGCTACAGTTAGTCCAAAATGCAGCTGCCAGGGCTCTCACTAGATCCAGAAAATATGATCATATAACCCCAATATTGTCATCGCTGCACTGGCTACCTGTTCAGTTTAGAATTAATTACAAAATAGCATTACATATGCACAAGGCTCTAAACAATCTAGCTCCCACATACCTAACCAGTCTTCTGATACGGTACAATCCACCACGCTCCTTAAGATCAGAAAACTCCGGAATTCTGGTAGTTCCCAGAATATCAAAATCTATAAAAGGAGGTAGGGCATTTTCATATTTAGCTCCAAAACTTTGGAATAGCCTTCCTGACAGTGTTTGGGGCTCAGATCCAGTTTCCCAATTTAAAAGTAGACTCGAGACGCATGTCTTTAATCTGGCATACACATAATTAATTTCTTTACCTCATACTCCAGTACATCTATCCTGAATGGCAACCACGCTAATTCTTTTCACCTGCTCTTTATTTTTCCACCCATCCTAAGGCATCTGGAGATTGTGCCAGCTTCAGTAGAAAGAGGCCAATCTTGCGAGGTTCCTGAGGCATCCAGAGAAGGACCTACTCCACCTGGATTCTTCTTCATGTTGGTTTGGATCTACACATACTGCTCCTGAGCTCCCAGTGATCCAGAGCCCATCTGCCCTCTGCACCTGCTGACTCATCCCTGTGCTGAACTGGACTTTGTGTTAATTTAAATAACTTCTGTTATATCAAACTTTCAGCTGCATAACATACATGATGTTATACAATTTTTGTTATCTGTTATCACCCAAATGAGGATGGGTTCCCTGTTGAGTCTGGTTCCTCTCAAGGTTTCTTCCTATTGCCATCACAGGGAGGTTTTACTTGCCACTGTCGCCGTCACCCTTGGCTTGCTCATCAGGGACAATCGCATTATCTAGAAGCATTTTTCTTACACATATATACACTTCCATAAATTTTTTTCATTTTCTTTTCATTTCTGTGAAGCTGCTTTGAGGCAATGACCATTGTTAAAAGCACTATAGAAATAAAATTTTATTGAATTGAATTGAATATTACTGCAGTAGTTGTTGCAGTATTATTGCAGTATGAAGAAAAAATGCAGTGTTTTCATGTCCAAATTACTGCGTTTCCTGCATATGTACTGCATATGTAGAAAACTGCAGTTTTGACACTTGAAAACTGCAGTTATATTTTGTAAGGGCTATGCCACTCAGTGTTACAAAAAAAATGTCTCTACTCTGTGCACATCTCCGACTGAGCTTTATTTCCTCACTCACTACTCCTAACCAGTTAGTTCATCTCTTGAGATCTCCTTTTTTTTTTTTTTTTGGTGGTGGTGGGAGTGATTTCCTACTCCTAAAAGAAAATGGCATCACGCTGAGCATTTATGGCCACTTAGGAGAAATTTCCTACGCTGAGACGCTTTATCAATATGGACCCAGCTCGCAAAATGCTTTTAAGTGTTTCTGTTATAGTATAATATAATCTAATCCTTTTTTGTAGGTGATTATGCAAGCCATTTATATACAAAATGCAGAATATTTACACATAACATTACAATGCCTTATACACTGTCACGCCTGGCGCCCAAAGACTCGTGTTTTTGTTGTAGTTTTTTGTTTAAATTAAACTTCAATTCCCAGGATGCACCTGACCGAGGTGCATCCTGGGAATTGAAGTTTAATTTACCTGAACCGAGGTAGCTCATTAGTTTGATTATACAGTATATTGCTGTTTAAGTTCTGTTTTCTTTGTCTTGCATCTGTTTGAATTAAACTTGTGACATGCTGGTTAGTTTATTAGTCTTGTTTCGTGCCAGTCTAGTCATCTCGTAGTTTTACAGTAGTTAGTTAGTATAGACTCCTGTTTGGTTTGTTTTCATGTTAAGTATGTTTGTTTATGTTCTATTTCTTTATAATTAAAAATAATCTAAAACATCTTTACCTCTGCGCTTATGCCTCACCTACACTACTTTAACAAACCTGACATACACAAATATTACATATTTCAATTTAAACAAGTAAACCTACCGTCAGGGATGACCCCTAGAGGGCGCAATGTGCCCAGAGACTTTTAGTTTGTTAGTTTGTAGTTCTGTTAAGTTTGACTTAATTTCCCAGAATGCACCTCGGTCAGGTGATGAGGTCACTCACCTGAACCGAGGTGAATGGGTGATTAGTGTGGCTATAGTAAGCCTAGCTTTTCAGTTTATGTTGTCTTGCATCTGTTGGCAAACGCTCGTGATATGGTTAGTGGTTATATTCTTGTTTGGTTTAATTTCAAGTGAAGTCTGTTTGTTTCTGTTTTGCTTTCTTTGTTATTATTAAAAAGAATAAAATTAAAGTCTGCAGTATACCTCTACGTCTATGTCTTGCCTACTACCACAACACCTTCACCTTGAGAACCATGACAGAATGCAAGACCTATATAGAGGCATAGCGAAGGGGCCTCCCCTGGAGATTTTTTCGGGGGGGGGGGGGGCCTGTGATAACGACGCTGGGGCAAGCGGACAGTCAGCTTGCCACCCGGCATAACTCCGCGAGATGCCCAGGAGGGAGTAGAAGGAGATCCTGCAGAGCGTTGCGGAAAAAGACTGGTCAGGAGGAGGTGAATGAGCAGCCAAGCGGGGAAGGCGATGAGTATCGGGTGCATGGAGAATTTCCCCAGATAACGGAGGACATCCTCAGGCAGCACGCTAAAGAAAATAGTCTGCGCATACAAATCCTGCGTGAGCAGGTGGCACTGCTCCAGGGACTGCTCACCCAGTTTAGCCTCGGTGGAGGTCCAGACACCCCACCTGAGTGGGAGGACAGCGTGCCAACTCAGCCGCTCTGCTTCCACGATGGCGAGCTCTTTCCTCCGCCACCTGACTGTGAGGACATCATACCAGCTCAGCCGCTCTGCTTCCATGACAGCGAGCTCCCACCTCCGCCACCTGAGTGCAAGGACAGCGTGCCAGCTCAGCCGCTCTGTGTTGACAATGGCAAGCTCTTTCCTCAGTCACCTGACTTCGAGGACATCATGCCAGCTCAGCCACTCTGTTTCGACAACGGCGACTTCCCTCCTCTGCCACTTGGATGCGAGGACTTCATGCCAGCTCTGCAAAAATTTGCAATATTCTGGGGTG